>JAVHLV010000181.1:0-133781 GCA_036785495.1 Colletotrichum neosansevieriae | reverse complement strand
CTATAATAAAGTTTAAGAGCCTCTATAACTAGCTTAAAGTTATAATTAGTAATATAGTTATATTTAGGAATAGTTAATTACCTCTATAACTATAATACTATACTAAGTAATACTAAATAGATTATAAATATAATAGCTAAAGCTAGAATAATTGATTTAGCTACTCTAGTCTATAAATAAGATAATTTAAAGTAATAGTAAGATCTCTAAAAGCAGAGATACTATATTTATTAAAAGACAGGCTGCTATTTAATAAACTATATATAAAAGAAGAGAGATAAAGTATACTCCTACTTCTAAAGTAATTTATAAATTTAAGATACTTTAAAGATAGCTTATTAGTAATTTCTTACTTAATATAAAGAAACTAAAGATAAATATTATAATAATCTAATAATAAATAATAAGGAGAATAAAGTAATTAAGATATATTTCTAGTTACTTAGAGAAGAATAAGATAGTTAAGAAAATTAATAATTTAATAATAATTAGTAAACTTTATTCTTTATCTAATTTATAAATCTAAAGGCCTAAGTAACTTATTTAGTAAATAAAAATGCTATTACTAAGTATCTACTTAACTAAGCAGCTTACTCTAAAATTACCTACTATAACTATTTTAAATAAATAACTAATAGTACCTCTATTAATATCTTTATACTTAATAGAAGATATTTTTAGAGACTTTCTAGAATACTATCCTAGATATAGAAGCTATAGAATTTTTAATAGCTAGCTATAACTAGTTTATTATACTTAAAATGACTAAATTACTTAATATTATAATTAACTCTATTATTATAGAAGGGGTAAGTATTAAATTTAGTCTAAGAAGAGTAATTAAATTAATAAAAATAAAAATTATTTCTATATCTTTTAGAGAAATAATATTCTATATTATATTAACAAATACCTCTTTCTTTCTATACTTTATAAATATAGATAAACTAGGTCTTTAATTTAATAATTTAAGAAACTATTTATAATAAGAAGACCTAATTATTTCTATTATCTATAAATAGAGTTATCTATAACTAGTATTAAATATAGAAAAGACTTTAGCCTAGATTAACCTTATAGAGACTAAGTTATGCTAACTTTATTTATATTTTAGATATCTATTAGTTTACTAACTTTATAGAGGTTTATAGTAATTAGGCTACTAAGTTAAAATATAAATACTTAAATATCTTATAAAGTTTTATAAATATTACTGACTTAATATAGGAGCTCTAAGTTACTTTAGATTCACTTTTAAGAATAAATATAACTTTAACTATATTATAGTTATTAATATTATTTATATTAACTTAAGACTAATACTTTATATAGTTAATACTGCTACTATCTTTAATATAAAAAGATCTTTATAGAATCTATTAGTAAGTATAGCACTTAATATACTTAAATAATACTAAATCTATACCTATCTTAGACCTCTAGATATAGTAATTATTAATCTTAATACTAGTTTTAGCTTATTTAAGTAATATAGTATGCTCTATTTCGTATTAATAACTATTATTAAAGTTCTTATTAAGGCCTATAACTCTATAAATAAGATTAAGAGATATTATCTAATTCTTTAAAGAGTTTATAATATAATTTACTAAAACCTTCTTAATATAGATTATAATATAGTTCTCTAAATAGCTTTAAAGGCTATTAATAATACTATAGAGCTAAAAGGCTTAGTCTTAATATTACTTATCTTTAGAGTATATCTATAGCTTCTTAATAAATTCTCTCTGTCTCTGGAAATCTAGGAATAGATAGCTATTATATAAAGAGTAATAACCCTATTACTATAAAAGGGGTAAGTATTAAATTTAGTCTAGAGAGAGTAATTAAATTAATAAAGATAATAGTTATCTCTATACCTTTTAAAGAAATAATATTCTATATTATTTTAATAAATACCCCTTTTTTTCTATATTTTATAGATATAGATAAACTAAGTATTTAATTTAATAATTTAAAAAACTATTTATAATAAGATAATCTAATTATCCCTATTATCTATAAATAGAGTTATCTATAGCTACTATTAGATATAGAGAAGATATTAGCCTGAAATAACCTTATAGAGACTAAGTTATACTACCTCTATTAACGTTTTAGATATCTATTAGTTTACTAACTTTATAGAGTTTTATAGTAGTTAGACTACTAAGTTAAAATATCAATCTTTAAATATCTTATAAAGTTTTATAAATATTACTAACTTAATATAGAAGCTCTAAATTACTTTAAATTTACTTTTAAGGATAACTATAACTTTAACTATACTATAGTTATTAATATTATTTACCTTAACTTAAAACTAGTACTTTATATAGTTAATACTATTACTGTCTTTAATATAGAAAGATTTCTATAAAGTCTATTAATAAGTATAGCACTTAATATATTTAAATAATACTAAATCTATACCTATCTTAGATCTCTAGATAAAGTAATTACTAATACTAATACTAATTTTAGCTTATCTAAGTAGTATAGTATACTCTATTTAATATTAATAACTATTACTAAAGTTTCTATTAAGGCTTATAACTCTATAAATAAGATTAAGAGGTATTATATAATTCTTTAAAGAGTTTATAATATAATTTACTAAAACCTTTCTAATATAGATTATAAAATAGTTCTCTAAATAGCTTTAAAGATTATTAATAACACTATAAAGCTAAAAAACCTAATTTTAATATTACTTATCTTTAAAGTATATCTATAGATTATTAATAATTCCCCTCTATTTCTAGAAATCTAGAAATAGATAGCTACTATATAAAGAATAATAAAAACTCTCTAAAAAGTCCAGGCTTTATACTAAGTTTTAGAAGCCCTTACTATCTATAATAGACTAGATATATATAGAACCCTATAGCTACTACTACTCTTACTTATATATATCTATTATAAAAAAAAGAGATAGTAAGAACTATATAAACTCCTTATTATTAATAGTAAGATCTATATACTGAACCTTTTATATAAACCTTAGACCTTTTAATTAACTATTACTTATCTATAGTATAATATTAGTAATATTAGTAATATTAGTAAGAATAATAATAATATACTAAGGGACTCTTTAGACTAGAATACTAAAAAAATAGAAAAACTAGCTAAGAAAAATACTATATTAGCACTAACACTAATATTACCTAAAGTCCTATCTCTATATAAGAGGAGTAAACCACTAAAGAACTATATAGAAGCTATTATAATATCTATTATAGGTTTAATATAAAGAAGTAACTACTTTATAGACTAAAATAGATAAGAAAATACTATAGTTAATACTATTTTTATTATTAATATAGTAAAGGCTCTTAGCTAAGAGATTAATAACACTATAACCTTTCTAATAGTAAAAAAGTTTTTAGATTATAATCTTACTATCTATCTATATAAAGAGGGTATTATTATAATACTAAGAGAACCTTTCTCTATCTCTATAATAGCTAAAATAACTATACTTTAGAAATATAGTGTTTTTAAAATTACTCTCTATAATACTATTATTTATAGTAAAACCTAGATTTTTAAATTCTATATAGTTTATAAAGTTATTGTAAAAGGGACTAACTAACTTTATAAAGAATTAAGACTTATTATTTAGGATTATAATAATAATAATAAGACTTTAATCCTTATATAATTATTAATAATATAAAGAATAAGTTAATAACTACTTCTTACTTTAGCACTATTCCTTATAATAAAAGGATTTATTTTATAGCTTAGAGATATTATATAAGTATATATCTAATCCTAAATAGAGCTTACTAGGATAATATTAATAGACCTCCTAAGCAAAATCTAAAGTAAATACTCTAAGAATTAGATTATAAAGATTATTAAATCTCTATATAGTATTATAGAAGCTAGAGTCTATTAGTAGGTAATTTATAATAAGTATTATAGAGAAAAGCTTAAAATAGATTAATCTTTATTTAACCTATACTTACTAATCTCCTTAATTATTATTAATAGATTTAGTATTATTAATATATAAATTAATAATATAATTAGACTTTTAATACTAAGTTTCTCTAATTAAGAGGATAATAAACTTATAAAAGCTAGCTTTACTATAAAGGATAAATAATAAATTAATCTAAATAACTTACTAATATTTAATAATAGTATTATTATACTAAATATAAATAGTAGTTTTACTCTATACTAAAGAAGATAAGGAAATAAGATTAAGCTTATTAACCTAAAAGCTACTTTAACTAAATAAAAATAGCAATATATTTAGCAAAAAGTAAGAGATATATATATTATATTAATTTACTAACTAGAGGTATACTTTGATCTATTTATAGCTATATAGTATTAGAAGCTAACTATTAAAGATAAAAAAGTGCTTAATTAATACCTTAAATAGTAAAAGGAGAACCTTAACTATGGCTTTATATTTATATTAATTAACTTAGTAATAGCTAAACTATTTATTTTTATTAATAGCTCTTTTATTAATAATTCAGACCTCTTATTATAAATTAGATTTATTATTATCCTTACTAAGAAGATAATAAATAATAATATATTTATAATCTATAGCAATACTATTTACTTTAGCTTAATAAAGTATAAGAGTGTTACCTAAAGTATCCTAGCTTCTCAAATCTATAATATAGTTATTAATATAGACTTTACTTATACTATTATAATAATATTCTAGAAGATTACTAACTACCTTAAAAAACTCTATATCTCTATAATTATCTATACTAATTTATACTTACTAAATAAATACCCTATTAAGCTTAGTATTATAAAGGAGAAATAACTAATAATTAATATTATGGTGCTTTAATAATCCTATAAGAGGAGAGAGATCTATAAAGTAAGATAGATTAATAGTAATAATAATTTATAGATACTTTTATAAAGAGTACTCTAAATCAGACTCTTAAATACTTTATTAATAATAATAAAGTAATAGTTTATATAGAGGGATAGGTAACTTAGGAGAAAAAGGCTAAGAGGTTAGATAAATAGCACTAGATATACTAAAGTGGCTCTAGTATCTTAGAAAAGGAGGATTTAACTATATTATATATAGAATAAGATTAGTATATAATCCTGTACTATTTTTATATTTTTAAACCTATTTTAGGTTTATAATAGGTATTAGTAATATAAAACTATATTTTAGTAGGTTATAGTATATCTAGCCTTAAAGAAAAGACTACTAGTGTTATGCTAATACTATAACCTATAAAGCAGCAAAATATATACTATAATTAATAAATATATATAAGGTTATATAACCTATTACAGAGTATATATATATAGTTTAATAGTACTGTTTATATAGTTAAGTAGATCTTCTAAATAGATATATATTAACTTATAGGCTTTTAATATATATATATAAAGGGAGCTCTAAGTTCTATATAAACCTTAATCCAGCGTGAAACTAATAATATTAAAGTAAGTAAGAATACTATATTATCTTTATATATATAATTCTATTATAGACTTATGTCACACGTATAGGCATAGGGCAAGTGGGAGGAAGTCGTCTATTGCGGCAGAAAAAGGAGTGGCTATGGATAAGGGTCTATATATAGGGCCTCGCAGTGCTTGGAAGCGCGCGGAGCGCGTGGAGGGCGGCGCTAGTAGCGCTAAGAGCTCTGGAGGAGGTCTGGGCTATGTAACACACCCCCCCAGAAGTGGTAGAGCGGTCCCGCAAAGGCGGTTCTGAACAAAACAAAAAAGGAAGCTATTTATAACAGGGAGAGAAGAATATAGGGCCCCCCTCTAGTTATCACTAAGAAGGGGTACTAGCTTATAGGTATAGTCTGTAGCACTATATAGGCACTAGAAGTAATATATTATTCCGTAGGTATAGTCTGTGATGCTATAGTATTAGAAGCTACTGCTTAGCAGTTTATAGTATTATTACTAGAAGTATTAAATACTAGCTCTTAGATATAGTCTGTAATATAAGTGCTAGAAGCTACTACTTAGCGGTCTATAATATTATACTAGAAGCATTATAAGGAAAAATAATAAAAAATAAGTATAATAAGGTAGTTTTAAAGGGGCTTTTTAGCACTCTATATTTATTAGTAGCTTCTACTAGTTATAGTACTAACTAGCAGCTTAGATATTAGCAGTAAGGGCATACTACTTATCTATTTATATATACTCTTTAATATTCCTAGTATTCTTAGAGTTAATATAGTTATCCCCCTTACTAGTGAGCACTTTTTAGAGCTAGTAGTACTTAAGTAGGGGCTAGTTATAGTAGAAGCTATAGGGGTACTTCTACTTTAAGTGTTTAGGTAGGTATAGAGAGGACTAGAAACTTCTATTAGTAGGATTCTAGCTCTTAGTAGAGTATATAGAAGAGGGTTTAGTGTTATTAGAGCAGTCTATAAGTGAGGCATAAATACTATAATCCTTTAGATAGTTATTAGTAGAGTAGTTATAGTTATAGAGAATAGCTATAAATACCCTTCTATACTTAGTAAGTAGCTAAATAGGTGTTCTAGTCTGCTTAGCAGCTAGTAGTATAAGTTATATATAGTTTGCTTAGTCTAGGAGATAGTATATAGTAGTATTAAGAAACAGCTTAATACTAAGAGTATTAATAACCTCTAGAGCGTTATATGCCTTAGCAGTCTGTAATGCAGTATACTACTTATTATACTAGTATATAGGCTGTGTAGTATATATATAGAGCGTCTAAAGGTACTCCTTCTATATAGTAGCCTCTATAAAACTAGTAGTAGGGCAGAGATAGTAGTAGAGGGTTTTTATAAGCTCCTAAATAGATATCTTAGTATCCTTATTATATATAATCTTAAGCTATATAGCAGTAAGTATATTAGAGTTAACTAAAGTAATAATAAAGTTATATATATAGTGGTAACTAGTACTAGCCTCCTCCTATTTAGTGATAGCAAGCTTTTAGTTATAGCAGTATATAGTATACTCTTCCTAAATATCCTCTAGAAGCACTAGGAGTAGCAGAGCAGGCTTAGATAACTTCTTAGTTAATATATATATATTATAGCAGGTGGTTTAGTATATATACTATATCTAATACTTAGCCTCTTAATAGGCTTATAAAGCAGCTTATTAACACTTTATAGTACTTTTAAGTATAGGAGGTTAGGTCTGCTCTAGTAATAGTATATTAGATATATTAGAAAATAGGTTAATATACTTCTATATATAGCGCTAAATAGCTTAGTAGTAAAGAGTAAGCTTTTAGTAAGACTAGTTATATAGATAAGTAAGCTTCTAAGTAATAATAAAAGAGGTAGAGGTTATTATAAATATATAGGTTTTTGAGATATAATATATATAGATATAAAAAGAGTATATAAGATTAACTCTTCTATATTTATAAGTAACAGTTAGGGGTAAATCAGGCAGTTAGCAGAGCTGGGCTTATAACTATTATATATATAGGCATAGGGTAAGTAGGAGGAAGTTGTCTATTATGGCAGAAAAAGGAGTGGCTATGGACGAGGGTCTATATATAGGGCCTTGTGGTGCTTAGAAGCGCGCGGAGCGCGCAGAGAGCGGCGCTGGTAGCGCTGAGAGCTCTGGAGGAGGTCTGGGCTACGCAATAACTTAATAGAATTAGAGAATAAGCTAAGTAGTCTCTATTAGTTACTTAAAACTATCTTACTTATCTCTATAATATTTAAGGAGAGCTATTAATAAAAACCTACCTTAAGGTAGAAAAGATATATTACCTTATTAAGTTTAATATATATAGATTTAGTAAGTATATATAGATTCTAAAAAGATAAGTTACTTAGTAAATAAGAATAGCACTCTCTCCTAGTAAATACTAAGTCTTAATAGTATTAATTATAAGTATCTATTATAACTTACTTACCTAATTGAATATTACTATCTTTTATATTTAATATAGTAATAACTACTAAGTAATAATAGTAGTAAATTAGAAAAGAAGAACTATTTACTATACTAACTTACTTTAGAGTAGATAATTTACTAAACTATTTATATAAACTATAGAGAATTCCTATTAGTACTATAAGCTCCTTAGGGGATTTATTAATATTTATACCCTTTTTTAGAAAAATACTATAGTTAGATTCTAGTCTTAATAGTAAGATATATAGATATATAGTCTTAGAGTAGTAAATTAGGTTAGGACTTATATTTATAAAGTTATTATAAATAATATAATATTAACAGAAGCTAGGTAAGGAGTAATAAAATAGAATTAATTCTAAATTATTACTTAGTATATCTTAATAATTATTACTAAATTTATAAAATACTCTATACTTTAATATAATAAACCTTTATAGATATCTTAAGTAAACCTCTTTTTTAATAGAGTTATATAGTAATATTAGTAATATATAGCTTCTAAAACCTAAGCTACTCTTCTTTCTATCTCTTTTTAAAATACTAAAGCTTTTTATAAAAGCTTTTACTTTATACTATATAAGAAGCTAGGTTAGTAAGCTTAACAATAGAAAACCTACTCCTTATTACTTTAGTAAGGCTAGCTTCTATACTATTATAGATCTAGTCTTACTAGCTTTTAGTCTCTATAGCACTTTACTACCTCTTAGTAATAATAACTTTAGCTTTATATACCTAGGTTTAACTCTAACTAACTTTTTTATTTTACTAACTAAGCTACTTAATACTAAATAAAAAGTAACCTCTTTATACCTCTCTGCTCTAGCACTATACTAAACTATTATTATTAAGGAATACTTTCTATATCTAGCTTTATTTAATATTCTTAAGCTTATTTATAAAAACTATAAAAGCTATATTATAGAGTAAGTTAACTATTAGTAATAAATTAAAGATAATATTCCTAAGAGTAACTATAGTTATTACTTTTTATAGCTACCTAATTAGTATAGTTAGGGATAATATAAGTAAGATTTAAATTAGGATAAGGTTTATAAATCTATAGAGAATATATCTAGATAGAGAAGGCTAGAATAGTATAACTATAAAAAGGAGTAATTAGGTTTATAATTACTTAAGAGGAATAATTAGGTAGTATAGAAAATACTTTTTTCTTTATAAATATTAGTTTTTATTTATATAGTTTTTCTTTAGTATATAGTTTTCTTTATAAAGTGATAAGGTAAGACTGTAGAGAATAATTAAGATAGAGCAGTATAGATAGCCTAGTCTAGAACCTACCTAAATAGATATATTAGCTAGTATATTATAATAAAACTTTTACCTTATTAAGAGCAGAGAGGAGAATAGAGAAGTATTCTTTAGTTAGTATTACTATAGTTTATATTATTATTTAGAAGCTTTTATTACTTTTACCTAATAGATTATATCTATAATAAGGTTACTATATATAGTAAGATCTTTTTCTTTATTCTAGAGCCTCTAGATATAAAGCTATAATATTATAATATTTCTATTAAGTTTATAGTTATAACGCAGCCCCCTATAAAAAAGACTATAACAAATTCACCCAGTTTATAGGCATAATTCAGGAAACACTATAGAGGCACTTTAATCTATACTCTCTACTAGTTAAGGATAATAAGATAGGAACTCTATATATTTCTGCTAGTAAGCAAACTCTCTAAATATCACTATATAAAGTCAGATATATACTCTAGCTAAATAGACTAGCGGAATAGTAATAGCATAGGTAATCCTATACTATATATAATAGGGCTAATTATATTAGGGCTAAGTAGGCCACTAAGGCTCTTATAGCAAAAACGTCTAAAAGGTAAACCTTTCAGTAAGGTATATATAAGAGATAACTCTTTAACCTCCTAAGGGGTTCTCACAGCTAGAAGCATAAAAAGCTCTACTGCTATAAGCAGGGCTTTATATCTATCCCTCTTCCTTATCCTTATTCTATAACTTATAATAAATTCTCTAAGATAGCAGCACTACACCTAGTATATTAATATACTAGGTATATATAAGGTATATCTATTATTACTAGTAATATAAACCAGATTGCTATAGAGTTTAGTATTAATATAATTAATAAAAACTCCTCCTTCTTTAACTAACCTAGTCTATATAAAGAGTATATTATTAGTATAGCCCTCAGGAAAGCTTACCTTAATACCCCTATAGGGAACACTAATATATATAGTTATATTATATAGAAATAAGTAAATATAGCTTTAGAAGTTAAATAGGTTATTATATACTCTATCTATTAGCTCTTCTTTAAACAGGCTCTCTATAATACTAAAGTAGAGGTAGCTCTATAGGAGAATATTAGTGAGTATAGCTTGCACTAACTGCTTTAATATAGAGAGAGTATTGCTAATAATAGCATAGCTAGTGGACAAAGTGGTAATAGAGGTAGTATTAGTAGCGTGGGTGATAAGCGAGAGGATAAGTTAATAGTTTAGTAGTCTGTAGTAATTAAGTAATTAAAAACTGTATTATTATTAAACTGTGGAGTTAAGGATTATAAGGCTATCTAGTAAAGCTAATAGATAGGTATATATAAGTATAGCTGTGGTTAGGATAGAATCACGTGACTAAAGGCTATATATATTATCAGGAGGCGCAGCGCAGAGTTAGAAGGTCTGTTATAAAGTAAGTAAAATCACTATATAGTGGCCAGAGGCTATAATATTTCTATATAAGTATATAGAAGTATATAGTTTTATTATTTTTATATTAAGGTTCTTAGCCTGTTTTAGTGCCTTATTATTTAAGGTATAAAGAGATAGATATTCTTACTTTATACCTCTTAGTCAGGGTAATCCTAGGTTTAGATAGGTTTTAGTAATATTAATAATTATACTATAAGTTATTATAGTGTTTTAGTATCTTTTACTATACCTATTAATAGGTTATTTACTATATACTAAATAATATATTATTCTAGTATAAAGTTACTAATAGTATTTATAAGAGATATACTATAAAACCCTATAACAAAAATATATAATAATATAGAGGCTATATAATAGAGGTTAATTACGTAATACAGTGTATTACAGTACTATTAATACTATATATACTATTAGAAGAAGCCTCTAGAAAGCTATTAAAACTGCTAGCTTTTACTGTCTAAGTTAAGGTTAAACCTAAAAGAGTTTTAGGTTACTAAATTACTTAATAAATAACCTAAATACGGAAATAAGTAGGGCAGCTTAGCAAGCAGCTTATATAGCTATAGAAGGCTCTAGAAACCAAGCCTTAAGTATAAATAACTCGCCTCCCCCTCTCTAGAATACTCCCTTTTACTTAGAGGGTAGACACTTTAATATTAACTTATTTATACTTATTATTTCCCTTTTGAGCTATTAATTACGGTATTAATGATTACGTAACCTAAGAGTATTAAATATACTCCTTATTTAGGTATAAGTTATAATTCTAGGTTAAAGGTAATTCCTCTTTAATAGTTAGAAAGTTAATAGTAATACTTATTTTATAGTAAATAATGTAAGTATCCTAAGTAAAGGTTTTATAATATTTTAGTATATATAAGTATAGATATTATAAGTTACTAATAGTTTTAAAAAATAGCAGTATAAATATAGAGAGGGTAGATCTTAACCTTAAATATAGTAATCTTACTAAAATAGAAAGTTTTATAGTAGGACTCTTATTATATTAACTTATTATAATATTTATAGATCTCTTATTTATCTATTATCTTCTATTCTTCTTATTTAAGTAGTATTAATAGATAATAAGTTATATTAATAAAGATATTATTTATATAATAGATCTAGAGATATATTAAGCTCTTTAAGGTAGGTATACTAGGATAGGATAAGTGGGACTTAGTTGTGCAATTTCTAAGGGAGCCCTCTTAGTATATAGATCTGTTATAGAAGGACTATAGTTAAGAAGGGAGGAAGAGTATAGAGGAGAGGAGGACTTATTATTATTATTATTAATACCTTGAAACTTAATTTTTAAGTTTTTTAGGATTTTCTCAGTAACTTTATACTTATTTTAAGTAATCTCTTTTAATTAGATCTATAAATTATTCTATATATCTTTTAAGCTTAGCTTTATTATTCTAGCCTATTTATAGATAGAGTTATATTATTTGCTATCCTTTCTAGCCTTTATAGATCTAGTTATTATTAATAGTGCTTAGAGGCAGATTTTTTTGGTCTTTTTAATAGCCTTTAAAGGCTTTTTAGAGAGTAGGGTGTCTTTATTATATCTATATATCTCTGCTATTAATATATATATATATATATATAACTAATCTACTTTAAATATAATAATATGCCTGAAAAATTTATAAATAATAAAGAATAATAATACAATTAATAGCTAATATAGAAAGATAGAGGAAGATATTTATAGGCCTATCTTAGTTTATAAGGATAGTAATAGCTATATATTCTCTTAGAATTAAGGTGGAAATAATAAAAACCCTAATATGCTCTCTTTTATATGCTATTAGTAGGTTTTAGTAAATATACTCCCTTTCCTCCTCCCTTATATACTTTTAACACTACTATTATTTAACTAGTAAGTTATAGCTAGAGCAGCTAAGATAGCTATATTTAAGACTAATATAGTAGTTAGTAGTCTTACTAAGCTAATAAGTATAGTAAGATTAACTAGATTAGTAAATAAATACTAATAAACCCCTTATTAATATAGCCTTAAGTGCTAAGAGTAATAAATACTAATATTTAAGATATTTTAATATAGTAAAGCTATAAAGTTTTCTAAGATAGGAGTATTATTAGAGAAACCTTTCTATATTAAGTAATAAGACTTAAAGTAAATCTATAAAAGCCTAGAATAGCAAAATTAAGATTAAAAAACCTTTTTATATTTATTTAGTTTATATTACTTTTCCTTTTTTATTATTTAAAGAAGTTATAATTACTTACTTTATCTTTCTATTTAGAAGATATTATAATAATAAATTCACTTTGCTGCTTAGAAAGCTTTATTACTTTAACTATATAATAATAAACCTAATATTTATAGGCTAATAAATATTATATCTTCTTTTTATTTAAATAACTTAGATATAGAATCCTCTATTAATAAGAAAAAGCAGTTTAAGGAGAGGTTTATAGGAACTTTATTTAGTAAAATATAACTATAAGCTATAAAATAGCTAGCTTCTAAAAATAGTATAGATAGATCTATAAATCTCTTTCTAGAAATAGGAGTAATATCTCCTAGCTTTTATTATTTATCTAAGAGAATATATACTAATTAAGATATTATAGTTCTAGCTAACCTTTTAATAAGATACCCTACTATAGCTATAATAACTCTCTATTCTACTAATATATCTAAGTTTATTAGGATTAATATCTTAGACTTTATTATAGACTATAAAAGCCTTTTTAAGCTTTACTATAAGACTAATAAGAATATAAAGAATAAGGTCTATATATATAGCTTTAGTAACTATTAAGATATAGTATAATTCTATATTAATAAGGTTAAGACCTAGAAGGAAGTTAAGGAAAAACTTCTTTACTAATTTAAATTTATAGACTTAAAGTGTTAATAGAACTTTAATAAGAATCTTTAGAACCTAGTTATAAGCTTTTATATTAAGGATAATAACCCTTTATAGGTTATAGTATTAATTATTACTATTTGCTAGCTTTAATAGAGAACTATTCTATATAGAGATCTAGAGCTTATAGATACTAAACTTATTTATATTACCTATTACTATTTTTTAGGTAGGATAATAAAAGCTATAGCTTAAAGTTTTAAATGCTAACCTACTAAAGTTATTTTAAAGTAATAGGTTATAGTTAAAGATACTCTAATTAAATAGTTTACTATTTAGCAGAAACTTTAGTAATTATTAGGCCTTATTAAGCTTAAACTAATAACTATACTTTAAGTCCCTATAAAAATAATTTTAATAAGATAGAAAGCTAAGGTTAAAGAACCTTCTATAATATAGACTATAAGCTTAATTATTAACTCTCTTATAGAGAATTTTAAACTCTTAGTATTAATAGAGCTAACTATAAGATAGATATTCTAAGCTTTATTAAGAGAGTTACTAATTAAAGAGATAATACTTTTAACTTAAATATTATAGAAGCTACTAAACTTTATAAATAATAATCTTAGAATAATATATAGACTTAATATTAGTAATAGTAGTATTACTACTTATAAGCTAGTTATAGTAACTACTAAAGTAGCTATTAATAATATTAAGAGTTTAAAAGAGATAGAAAAAGAGGAGGCTATAGAGGCTTTTAGTAAGAGGGACTATAGTAATATATATCTTTTTAGGCTTTTAGATACTATTAGTTTTATAGAGTAGTAGCCTATATTATTATTAGCTATATTAAGTATCTTAAAGCTAGCTAAAAGGGAGTCTATTACTATATAGTATCTTTCTACTTTATTAGCACCCTTAATTTTAATATCTAAGTTAAAGTAGATATTATTAATAAAAGCTATATAGCTAGGAGAATAGATAGCTAAATAATCTTAAGGTATATTCTTATTAATAAAGATAGCTTTATAAACTATATAGTAGCTGCTAGTAAAATAGTAGAGATATAGTAGCTAAAACTAATAGAAGAGATTATATAAGTTATTAGTTATAATAGACTATACTTTAAGTAATCTATTAGCTTTATAGATTAAAGAAAGAATATAATATAGTTATATAACTTTATTAATATAATATCCTTTAGCTTTAAGCCTAGAAACTAGTATATTAATCTAGTTAAAGATATTACTACTATAAAATAGGTAAAGGCTAAAAGCTATTACTTAGAACTTTATAATATTTATATTTAATAGGCCTTCTAAATAGCAGACCTATTTATAGTGAAACAGGCTAGAAACCTTAAGATAAAAATAATAAAACCACACACTCCCACACACTTATATAGAAATATTATAATATTACAGCTTTAAATCTAGAAGCCCTAGAATAAAGGAAAGGATCTCTCTAAGCATAATACCCTTATTATAGATATAAACTATTAAGTAAAAGTAATAAAAGCTTCTAAATAATAAGATAAACTATAGTAATACTAACTAATAATAATTCTCTATTCTCCTCTCTGCTCTTAATAAGGCAAAACGTTCTACTATACTATACTAACTAATATATCTATTTAGGCACTCTCTAAACTAGGCTATCTATACTACCCTATCTTAATTATCTCTTATAGTCTTACCTTAATATCCTATAAGGAAGACTATATACTAAAAAAGAATTATATAAATAAAAACTACTATTTATAAAGGAAAAGGTAATCTCTATACTATCTAATCACTCCTTCTAGGTTATTATAGACCTAATTACTTCTTTCTATAGTTATACTATTCTAGTCTTCTTTATCTAGGCCTATCTTCTATAAGCTTATAAGCCTTATTTTAATCTAAACTTTGCTTATATTATTTCTAACTATACTAACTAGGTAGCTATAAAAAGTAGTAGCTATAGTTACTCTTAGAGATATTATCTTTAATCTATTACTAGTAGTTAACTTACTCTATAATATAGTTCTTATAGCTATTAGAGGTAGGCTTAAGAATATTAGATAAAGCTAAATATAGAGAATATTTCCTAGTAATAATAGTTTAGTATAGTACTAGAATAGAAGGGTATAAAGGGGTTATATCTTATTTAGTATTAGGCAGTCTAGCTAGTAAAATAAAAGGGTTAGATAGAGTTAAACCCAGATCTATAAGGCTAGAGTTATTATTACTAAAAGGTAGTAGAGTATTATAAAAACTAAAAGCTAGTAAGTCTAGGTTTATAATAGTATAAAAGCTAATTTTACTAGGGTAATAAGAGGTAGGTTTCCTACTATTAGGCTTACTAATCTAGCCTTCTATATAATATAAGGTAAAAGTCTTTATAGAAAGCCTTAGTATTTTAGGAGGAGGTAGAAAGGAGGGTATTCTAGATACTAGGAGCTATATCTTATTAGTATTACTATATAACTCTGCTATAAGGAGGTCTACTTAAAGTATCTATAAAGGTCTATTATTATAAAGTATAGAGTATTTTATAAACTTAGTAGTAATCTTTAAGATATATTAGGTAATAATTTAGAATTAATTGCTTCTTACTATCCCTTTTATAGCTACTACTAATACTATGCTATTAATAATACTTTTATAAATATAGGCTCTAACCTAATCTACTACTCTAAAGCTATATATTTATAAATCCTGCTATTAGAACTAGAATCTAACTATAGCGTTCTTTTAAAGGAGGGTATAAATATTAATAGGGGCTCTAAGAAGCTTATAATATTAAAAGAAGTTTTCTATAGCCTCTATAAATAGTTTATTAAAATCTCTGCTCTAAATTAAGTTAGTATAGTAAGTAGTTCCCTTTTTCTAGTTTACTACTATTATTACTTAGTAGTTACTACTATGCTAAATATAAAAGATAGTAATATCTAACTAGGTAAGTAGGTTATAATAGGTATCTATAATTAACTATATTAAGATCTAGTATTTACTAAGAGAGAGTACTGCTCTTATCTACTAGGTAACTTATCTTTCTAGAGTCTATATATATTTACCTAACCTATATATATTAAACTTAGTAAGATAATATATCTCTTTTACTTTAAAATAGGTTTCTATTATTAGTTTTCCTTAAATATTATAGAGATAAGTGAGATAGTATTAGGTAACTAATAGAGACTACTTAGCCTATTTTCTAGTTATATTAAATCTATAGTAAAATTAGATTTATAAAGATAGTATAGTATTCTAACTTAACTTAATATACTAGTTAGATATTCTCTTTTTCTCTATCTTATTTTTTAGTAGTTCTAGATTACTAGCTAGACCTATAACTAGAAGTTCCAGGCTACTATAAGAGTTATTAATATAAATTAGTTATCTAGGGTTATTAGTATAGTAAGAGCTATAACCTAGATAAAGAGAAGACTTATTATTATAAAGGTTAAAGGCTCTCTCCTCTATCTATCTATTTTCTTAGTATATAGTAGTAATAATTCTATTTTAGTAGGTATAGTTTTATATAGTATTAACTATAGAGTAATTATTAATAATATCTCTTATTCTAGTATTATAGTTCTTAGATAGACTTAGATTTAGGTCTATAAGGGGTTTAATAGGTATATTAATAGGTATAAAAGCTCTTATAACTTAAATATTAGATATAGATATTTTAGAGTTAAGGTTAAGTATTTTAAAGTATCTAAAATAGAGCTATACTAGGATTAATCTATCTATAAATATAGAGTTAGAAACTATAAAGTTCTAAGTATAAATTATCTTCTAAATCTTCTTATTATATAGTAGAGAGATAATCTTTTTAATATACTTAGCTCTATTAGTAGTTCTTAATAGAGTTAGAAAGACTATACTATTTACTTTTAGATTTCTATTATAGAACTTAGAAGTAATTTAATTTATCTATATATTAAAGATCTCTTTAAAGAAAGAACTAGTCTAGTACTTAGCTAACTCTAGTTATATATAGTAGTAAAGCTATTTAAGATAGAGTATATCTAATATTTATAGCTACTCTTTTTAAAGTTAGAGTATATAGATAACTTTAACTAAGTACTTAAAAATAGATATTATACTATTAAAAGGCTTATAAATAGCTATTATAGACCTAATTAGTATTTTAAGATATAACTCTATCTTTCTATTATACTAGAAGTTATTATAGAAGTAGGAAAAGCCTAAAAGTTAGTTAATAAGTAAGATAGAGTAAAAGACTACTTTTTTATTAATACTTTTTTTAGCTAGTAATTAGAGAATAAGTATAATAAGCTAGCTTTTCTATATAGCAGCTTTACTATCTTTAATCTTAGTATTAGTAGAGATATAGTATTATCTAATAAAGCTAATCCTATTAGAGAGATTATAAATAAGAAGTTAGAAACTAGTTTCTATATTAGAAGCTAAAAGAAAAGTCTTAGTTTAAATAATTTCTTATAAATTAAATAAGTTAACTATAATAGCTAGCTCTTCTTTATTCCCTTTAGCCTAGTTTAGTTATTAAGATCTAGTAGATTAAAGCTATTAGAGATAAATATAGAGTTAAGCTATAGAGATATTAAAGTAAAGCTACTAGAGCTCTTTATATTTAAGGTTTTTATTTAGTTTAAGAGGGAATTAGAAGTAAAAAGAAAGTATCTATCTAGCTAAGTATTACTTATTAATTCTTATAGCTAGAATATTTAAGATTTTTTTAAAGAGAGTAAAGTTAGTAGATATAACTATAATCTCTAAGAGCTTACTATTCTATTTATCTTATTTCTAAAAAAACTTCTCTAAAATAGTAATAAGAAATACCTCCTTAATCTAAATATTAGTGATTTTAGTAGGAGAACTCTTAGATAAAGATATTATTAAGGATAGAGTAAATAGAGGTAATTATAGACTTAATTAAGGCTTTTAGTAAGGGGAGATAGTTATATAAGTAATATAAGAGAGTAAATATCTATAATATTATAAAGAGAGAGTTATATATAGGTAAGTATAGGTTAGAGTAGAAATTTATACTTAAATATCTATAAAGAGAGCTTAGAATATAAATTAAGTTAAGCTATAATACTAAATTAATTATTAATAGGTTAAATCTATTTATATTAAGAGAGATAAAGTAGTTATTTATATATAAATTAAAAGGAGATAGGCTACTAGTTACTAATTATTAACTAACTAGAATAAAGAGATAGAATAAGAATAGGTAGTAGGAGAAAGTAGTTATAAGAGTTAACTCCTTTTCTTATCTAATTAATCTTAACTATAAGAAAGACTTAACCCTTTAAGTAAATAATTTAATAGGAGGTAAAATAACTAGATTATATAACTAAACTCTCTTTAGCTCTCTCTAGCTTTTTCTTCTTCTTTTATAATATAATAGAAATAGTAATCTCTCTTTTATATCTATAAAGTATAACCTTAAACCTTCTTTAATACTTATTAGTTATAGCTTCTATTAAAAATCCTAATAATTCTTATATACTAACTTAGCTAAGATAGTATATCTTCTAGCTTCTTATAAATAAACTAGTTTTTAATAAGAGAGACTATAACTTCCCTCTATATATTAAGCTCTCTATTAACTCCTTTATAGTAAGTAAACTTACTCTTTTAGCTCTTACTTTATATATTTACTAATCTTCTTATATAGGTTATAGTATCTCTTATATAGTACTTACTTATACTTCTAGAGCTTTTCTAGCTATATTAGAAAATAGACTTTTATATAAAAGTCCTGCTTTTAGATAACTATAAGATTATTATTTATTAGTTTTAGGAGGCTTATACTAGTTCTTATTACTAGAGTATAATAGAGAAGAAACTACTATTTTATAGATATATCTTTATTATTTTAGTAGTTATAGGCACTTTTAAACTTTAGTTAGTAAAAATAATTAATTTTAATAGATCTAAGATTAGCTATAGCTTCTATATTTAAGCTAATAAAGGTTATAATATAGTTTCTTATAGTAGTTATAAGTAGTATACTTACTCTTTCTATAATAAAGCTACTAGAGCTTAGATCTATAAGCTATACTTTAAGTATATAAGTATATTTAGTAATACTTATACTAACTATCTTTACTACAAATAAGATTCTAAGTGTTTCTTTAACTCTAAGAGAAACTATAAAGCTTTTAGCTATAGTATAGATAATCTAGAGTAATAGAGTAGTAAATTTAAGAGAGTAGTTACCTAGTTCTAGATTAACTAGCAGATTATAGAGAGGTCTAGAGTAACTTATTTAGAATTTAGAACTATAGTAGAGTGCTATAAAACTTAGCTAAAGAAGTATAAGTTTAGGTTACTATTTATTCTTACTAGTTACTTTCTAGCTAATTTAAATATCTCTATTTCTAATAAGAGAGAGTAGGTTAAAATTCTAATTAGAGTTTAAAAAAAGGAAAAACTAATATAATATTCTATATACTTAGTAGTTTTTGCAGGCCTAAAAATATAAATTAATAAATAAAATTCTCCTTATTTAGCCTTAAAATACTTTAATATATATACTTTATATAAAATAATATAGGAGAAATTAGAAATAACTAGGAAAAATTATATAAAGTCTTAGTAAATTAGGTAAAATTAACTAGCTATAATAATACTTTTTCAATATAGTAGAGCACCTTAAAATACAGGTAAGAGAGTTTCTTTATCTCTAGTTTCTTTAATAATATAACTATTTATAGCTAGGAAAACTTACTAATCTAACTATCTATATAAGGCTATAGTTATATAAGAGAATAAGTAAAGAGTCTATTTAAAAGTAAGAATATTATTATAAATATAAAATAGATAAATAATTACTATAGGAGCAGAAATTAAAGAAGAGTAGATAGATAATATAAAATAATATAATATTATATAGAGATATATCTCTCTTAGAATACTAAGTATAGAAGTTTAATCTAGAAGTAGTATAAAAATAACTAGCTAGGTATTATAAATATATCTAAACTATTAAAGTTAAACTATAACTTAAAGACTTTTTAAGCTATAATAAGCTAGAATCTAGTACTTAAAATAGGAGGCTATTTAGTTAAGGTGGGAGGCTATAAAGAGGGATCTCCTAGAATAAGGTATAAAATACCTAAGTAGTAATAAAGAGGAATAGAGCATACTAATTACTAGAAAGGTTATAGTATGCTCTTAATAGGTTCTATATAACAGGACTTACTATAAGTATAGTAGTAATCTTAGTAATATAATCCCTAATATAACTATAGTACTTAGACTAGATACTATTATTACTAGTAAGATTAGAACTATAAGGGTATAAGAGTAGACTTAAATAGTAAGTAGGATAATATAAGTATAAGTAGGCTAGTCTTAGTATTATTCCTATAATCTATTTTAATATACTAAGCTAGAGAGTTATAGTTAAGTAATTAAGGTAGAGAGTATAGTAAGTCTCCCTCTAAAAATATAAGCCTTACCTATTATAGATATAAAAGGGTTTAATTCTCTATAGTAGGGTAGATTCTAGCAGGTTATATAGTATTATTTCCTATCTTAGTATACTAACTGTTTCTAATTAGATTAAATAGCTAAAGCTCTATATAAAGTTTCTATATTACTCTTATCTAGTTAAAAGCTTCCTTTAAAGCCTATAAATATACTACTAAGTATATAATCTACTATAAGATATTACTATCTAGATTACTTATTAATAGAGGGTTAGTGCTATTAGGATTAGTAAAAGGTTTCTCTACTTCTTCTTTATTACCTTTATTAGAATAGGAGTAACTATAAGTAGAGTAAATCTTATTAAGTTAGTCTATAAGGTTAAGTCTATACTAGTTAATATCCTCTAGCTTCTAAAAACCTTCTAGAGCCTTAATAAACTTCTTTAAGCAGCTTCTAGTATAAGTTAATCTATAAAGGGGTTCCCCTATAAGGGTTTTAAACTAATATAAAGTATTATTAGAGGCCTTTAAATAGATCTTAAAGGGACCTTTCTAATAGTAATTAAGCTTAGTATCTAAAGACTTATCTATATACTATTTAATATTAAATACTAAAATAAGATTACTTACTTTTAATTTCTAACTATATAAGATATAGTATTTCTAGTAATTAAACCTATTTATAATATGCTTATACTAGGCTATAATTATCTTTTATATAGTAGTATAGTTCTTATTAAGCTATTTAAAAGCTCTTATCTATATAAGAAGCTTCTCCTTAGCTATTATTACCTAGTTCTATACTAGCACTTTCTAGATTAGTATAAATATCTCTATTAGAGTTATAGCTTTATACTTATAGAGTAGGTAAAAGGAGCTATAGCTAGTTAAGGCTTTAATAGAAGTTTTATTAGTAAATAGTATAGCTTAGAAGGATAGCTAGAAGTTCTTATCTATATTCTTTATCTAAGTAGTAAGAGTATATATAATAGTCTAGTAGCTAACTTTAATAGTACTATTAGTATATAGGTTATAGGTAGTAGTGACTTTTTGCTTAAGTCTATACTTATAGTTAAATTTAATAACTATGCTCTTATTTTTAGGGCCTCTATTAATAATAAGTATATTATAGAGTCTATAGTAATAAATAATATCCTCTTATATAAACTTAGTAATAAGGTGAGAGTTAGCTTACTATATCTACTAAGCCTCTACTTATCTAGTTAGAAAGTATTAGGCTTTAACTATATTCTATTTACTAACCTTCTATATATCTAATACTATATAAGTAAATAGCAGCTCTAAGAGTGCTAAGAAATAATAAGGGTTATCTATATATCTAGGCTTATACTTCTAATAATCTTTATAAGTTTAGACTTATTTACTAACTTATTAGTAGAGGCTATGCTAGTAATACTGTTCTACTAACTGTTTAATAACTATATTATATTCTCTATGCCTACTCTCTTAGTATGCTTTTATAATAAGCTTAGTTTAGGTCTATAAATTATCTATAACTTATTATAGGGTAGGCTTGGCCTCTGGCCACTGTATAGTGATTTTACCTGCTTTGTAACAGACCTTCTAACTCCGCGCCGCGCCTCCTGACAATACACCAGAGCGCGCGTCCGACTTTATGCAAGGGTTTGCTTACTAGCAGGAACATATAGGGTCCCTGTATTATTATCCTTAACTGGTAGAGGGCATAGGTTAAAGTGCCTCTATAGTGTTTCCCAAATTATGCCTATAAACTGGGTGAATTTGTTATAGTCTTTTTTGCAAGGGGCTGCGTTATAACTACAAACTTAATAGGGTAGGCTTATATATACTAAGATATATAAATAATAACTTATCCTTTAAGAAGAATTTCCTAGCCTTCTCTTTAAACTTATAGTAGAGACTAGGCTTAATTCTATCTAGCTATCTTAAAGTACTAAGATAGTAAGCAATTTAATATAAATAGTAATTCTAGTATAAAGAGCTATCTAGTATAGTATTAGAAATATCTATAAGCTTTAGAGACTCTTATAGAATATTATTAACTTTAGTAGTAAGAATCTTAATAGGGCAGACTTTATCTCTATTTACCTATACTTTATTAAAGAAAGAGATAGCAATTAGATCTATAAAGAAGATTTACTTATTAATCTAGTTATTAATTTCTCCTTTAGTATCTTAGTTAAGCTTATTTAATAGTCTACTAGGTTTATAAGATAATCTATTAGCTATAATATTCTAGCTTTTAGATAGATACTTAACTTTAAAGTTAAATATATAAATCTATAAGATTTATTAGATAATAAGAGCTTTAAGTAGATTAGAGATAGTACTATTAAGCTAAGTAATAAGAGTTTTAGTATCTATTTCTAGTATAAAGTAGTAACTATAAAGATAAAAGCAAACTTATTTAAAAGCTTTAAGTATATTTCTTAACTTCTTCTTTTTAGTATTATAGTTTAGCTCTATACTAGCCTATAAGCTACTCTTATATCTAAAACTATATACTTACTATTAATATATTAACTAAGAATAGCACTCTAACTAAGGCTGCTAGTATTAACTATAAGGTAGATTTTACCTATATTAGTGCTATAGTTAAGCTTAATAAGGATAGAAGTAGAAGTAAGTTAGTTTTTAAAAGTATTTATAGCTAACTATTAAGGCTAGTTCTATTTAAATAGAGTATCCTTCTTTAAGAGTGCTATAAGCAGCCTAGCTATAGCTAAAAATCCCTAAACCTAAACCTAATAAAATATTATAATACTAAGAAAGGATCTAAGATTAGTAAGGTTATTATAAACCTCCTATTTTCTAATTTTAATAATCTTTAACTTCTCTAGCTTTTAGCTACTAGTACTATAAATATATTCTATAATAGTAATAGATTACTAGGCTTATTATAATTTCTTAATAGTAATAGTATAGCTAGCTAACTTAATATTAATAAGAACCTTATTAATATTCTAGATATATTCTAGAATATATCTATATAGTCTAGGGTAACTAGAAACTTCTTTATTATTATATTTTAAGGTAGGGCTTTTAATAGCTATATTATTAAGAAAAGCCTTATAGTAGGTTAGAATTAGGTTATATAAGATTTATATTATAACTTTTATAAACTAAGCTATAGAATTAGTAGCTCTCTAAAGTAAGATATATATTTAAAAGAGGCTAATTAGTATTATAAAGGTTATAATATTATAGCTATATAGATTTAGTAAAACTTAGTTATATCTAGAAAAGAAATCTAATAGTAAGAGAAGCTAGTATATTATAAAGTTTTCTAAGAACTTATTACTAAATAGGGGTAAAGCTATATTATATAGAGTAATAGTATTAATCTTAGTTATAGAGTTAATAAGATATATCTTTCTATTCTTCTTTTTAACTAGAAAGAAGGGGTTTTAGTAGGCTATATAGCTTTACTTAAAAATACCCTTCTTTAGCCTATTCTTTAGAATTATTATTATATTACCCTCTAAGATCTTTAGAATTAATATACTTCTTACTTACTAAGCCTTATAAGAGATAACTCTAATTACTTATAGAGGAGCTATAAATAGATAAATAGATTTATAATACTTAAAACTTTATATAAAGGCCTTCTTTTTATTACTTAGAACTTTAGAGAGAAGCTTCTTCTCTTTTAGATTAAGGTAGTCTATTATTATTAAAATCTTATTAAGTTATTCTACTATAAGTTACTTCCCTTTAAAAATAGTTAAAAATTTTAATTAGATAAGATCTATAAAGATACTTTTTAATACTAGTTTAAGGTTCTCTTTTATCTTTATCTAGGCTTTTAACTTCTACTCTAGATCTTCTTTAGATACTAAGCTATTAGAAGATAAGTTATTAACTAGCTAGACTTTCTTATCTTTTATCTTATATATTATATTAACCTCTCTATATATAAGGAATAAAGTATTATTATAGATATAATTAGTTCTTAGCTTATTTTAAATTCTTATTAAGATCTTTTCTAGAAGGTTTTCTTTCTAATAGAACTAATAGTATATCTAAATATTAGCTATATTAAATCTAATCCTCTATTTTAAGTTAAATAGATTTATAAAGAGTAAGAAGTATATTTTAGTAAAAAGAAGAAGTTACTAAAGCTTTTTATTAGTTATAAACTTTAATAAGTTAGTCTTATATATTACTTACTTCTTATAATATTTCTAAATACTAGAGTTAAATCTCTTAACTATATAGCTAAGAGCTTTAATATACTTAGATCCTCTTATATTAAGAATATTAATAGTAGTCTTTTAGTCTCTAAAAAGGATAGCCTTACTATATATAAGGAGGTACTTAGCTATTCTAAAAGATATAAGCTTAGTATTATTATATAGCTTAGTAGAGATTAGCTCTTTCTTTTACTAATAGATTAGCTAGTCTCTATTTTTATCTTACTTCTAGAAGAAAAGAGATTTACTTAAAATATTAGTTAGAAGTATTAGAACCTCTTTTACTTTATAGCTAGATATATAGTTAGAATCTATATAGCTAGCTTTCTTTTTCTTTCTCTAGTAGTAATATTTATAAGACTTTTTTAAAAAGAGTTTATAATAGTTAAGGTGCTACTTATTTTTATAAAATTAGTATCTAGAAGTATACTTTTATAATTCTAAAATAGCCTAGATAATTACTTTTATTCTTAGTATAATAGCCTGTTTAAGAGAGACTTTAAGTACTATATAGAAAATATTACTATTTTTATTAAATATTACTAAAACCTCTTTATTCTTCTCTAATTTCTCTTAGACTAAGAAGTTAAAGCTTTTTAGTAAATTAGCTTCTACTATTAATATTACCTCCTCTAATATATATAGACTAGGCTAGCCTTCTAGGTTATAAAGCTATAGTTATAGACTTTTACTTAGTTATCTATTAATTTCTATAATTACTAAGCTAGCTACTATATTAGAATTAGTAGTAGTAGTCTCTATTTTCCCTCTTTTATAGAAATTAAATAGGCTTACTAAGTATAAGAGAAGCTAGTAGAGTTAGAGAATATAGTAGTAAAGTAACTAGTAAAATCTAAAGTATAGAATATTAAAGGAGTATAGATCTTCTAATTACTAGTCTAAAAAATACTAATTATCTAAGTTAGTAAGTATTCTAGTATTATTCTAGTATATATAATAAATAGAGCTTTAAGAATTATATTCTTAGATATTTTACTATATAGGCTAATAAAGAAGAGGATATTAGATATATAATAGCTGCTAATATAGATATCCTTAATTATAATACTCTTAAAAGTTACTATAGCTTAAGTATCTATAAAGTCTTAGACTTTAAGATATATAGGGATAATACTCTTCTATATACTATTATAGCTAATATATTTCTCAGAGATAATATTAATAGTAGTATTAGTATTAATAATTCTATACTACTCTAAGTATATAGACTAGTTAATTCTTATAGTAATCTAGAAGTATAGTATAATAAAGTCTTATATAGTAAGAACTCTATACTAATAGGTAACTATAGTATAATATAGGTACTCTACTAAATTATTAAGAGAAGTAATTAGTATATTAAGGTTCTTCTTAGATTAAGTACTAGGCAGAATAATATCTATTATATTAATACCTATTATATTATAGAGAGGTAGTTAACTAAAGACTAAAAGTACTAGGCTGCTTATAAAGGCTTAGAAACTATAGATTATATCTATAAAGGGGTAAAAAAGACTAGTTAAAGGAAAGGGGGTTAGATAGAATATTAGGGAAAAGAGAATTATATCTAAATCCTGCTCCTAGTCTAGTATAGTAGCTTTATAAAGTATTTAAACTGCTATAGCCTCTTCTTTATAAACTTAGACTTAAATATAGACCTTAATAGTGCTAATCTCTGCTTATAAGAGTGCTTTATACTAGAATATAAGGGTTAGGTCTACTTATATATTATTCTAATACCTGATTTCTTATATAAGCTACCCACTTAATCTAGGAACTTTTATAATATAGCTAAGTAGGTCTCTTCTAGCAGGCATAAATATATCTAGCTATTAATTATTATTCTACTAGAGGTAGTTCTAGATAACTAGCTTTATATACTTATAAACTGTATTATTATAGTTATACTAGACCTAGTAAAAAAAGAATTCTAGAATAGTAACCTTTCTATCTACTTACTTAGCTTATAGGTTTTTAATAAGGATATAGCTCTTTAATATTATAATAAAAGATTTAGGTTAAGGGGTCTTAGTAGCTTCTAAGAGGCTATTATTAACTAGAATATCCTTATCCTTATCTATAACTTCCTTAATATAAAGCTCTAGGAGTAAAGTGGAAAAATAAGTTATATTTAGGTCTATAATATAAACCCTCTTCTTAGATCTAGTAGTAGGATAAGATATTATATAATAATTCTAAGTTTATAATCTAGTTATAGTATTAATATCTATATTTATAGAGAGAATAATAGCTAGAATACTAGAAGCTAGTATATAGATATTAAGGATATTATAAGTAGTATCTAAGGTTACTATATTAGTAGGAGGGGTCTTTATAGCTAAAGTGGAAATTAGGAGCCTTAGAGTTCTCTATATAGTATATTAGGTATACTTATTAAACTGCTTATAGCTCTTAAGCTAGAACTTAACTCTATAAAGGCTTAGAAAGTGTCTATAAAGAGTAAGAATACTAGCTTCTAGCTATTTAGTCTTATCTATACTAGCTATAAGGATTAGAAAAGAAATAATTATTAGGTTATACTAGCTCTATTAGTAGCTTTTATTAATCTCTTTATTAAAAACCTAGATATAGAGGGGACTTTATAAAGTGCTAATTTACTAGTAGCCTCTATAAAATAAGTATAGCTTTATATTAGAGAAGGCTCTAGTAGCTTTATAATCTCTAGTAAGATATTCTTCCTTATTATAGATATAATAGGTATTAGAGTTAATAGTCTCTATAAATCTTAGAGGTTTTAGCTAGTAGTAAGATTTAAGGCTTATAGAGTCTAAGTAACTACCTCCTTTTAGATTAAAGAGTATATAGCTATATTCTCTATATATAGAGCTATAGTTATAAGAGGTGCTGCTATAATAGTTATACTATAAGAGCTTCTATATAGACTAAGTATTAGATATATTAGTAGTATATATATTTACTTTATTAATAGTATAGTTATATTAAGATATATTAGTATAGTATCTAGTTCTAATCTACTTAATCTCTATATCCTTAAAATAGATAGTAAGGTTATCTACTTAGGCCTTTTAGTTAGAGGTATTAGTTATTTTATCCTTTAACTTAGCCTTTATAGATAATACTCTTAATTACTTATCCTTAAATATAGTAATTAGTATACTAGCTAGAATATTCTCTCTAATATGTTATAGTTATATATATATTTATTAAGACTAAACCTATCTAGTAATTATAACCTCTATCTAGACCTAAGAGACTAAAAGGAGACTTTAGTAATCCTTATAGAGAATCTTTAAAATATATCTTATAGTTTACTTAGAAAAGTAGTAGAAGATAATATAGTTAATCTCTATATTAAGTAGTATAAATAGTCTCCTCTTAGCTGCTCTATTCTAAAAGTTACTAATATTAGTAAGAAATTTAGAAATATATCTAGAATTACTAATTTCTAGGCTAGAAATAAGGCTTTAAAGCTTCTTATTAGAGTCTAGATAAGTATTTAGATCTATAATACTATATATCTTATAGAGATTATTTTTAAGAGAGAGCTAATTATTATATTAAGTAGTGAGATAGGGCAGTGCAGACAGCCCAGTTTAGAGGGTGCCCAGATAGGTATATTAGTTAGCATAGCATAGCAGGACTTTTGCCTTATTAAGGGCAGAGAGGAGGACAGAGAAGTATTATTAGTTATTATTATAGTTTATCTTATTATTTAGAAGCTTTTATTACTTTTGCTTAACAGATTATGTCTGTAATGAGGTTATTATGCTTAGAGAGATCCTTTCCTTTGTTCTGGGGCCTCTAGATATAAAGCTATAATATTATAATATTCCTATATAAGTGTGTAGGAGTGTGTGGTTTTATTATTTTTGTCTTAAGGTTCTCAGTCTATTTTAATAGTGCCCAGAGGCAGATTCTTCTCTCTTAAGACTTCCTCTATAGTGCTTAAAAGGGGTATACTTCTATACTATATAAACAGGCTTATATTTAATATAGAGCTATAATATATTATCCTAACTACTTAATAGAATATTAACTTTGCAAACTTAGCAGTGATAATAACAGACTTTATAAAATAATATTTAGAAGCCTCTTTACAGATCTAATCTAAGAAAACACTAGGTATAATAGCTATATAGTTAGAGTTTTTAATAGGAATACTTAAGACCCTGAAAATCCAGCTATAATAGCTTTAGACTTTACTAGATTAAAAAGTTTTCTCTTTTCTCCTTAATCCTTATAAAAGTGGAGCTAGTATCTGCTTTCTATAACCTAGAACTTAATAATTAGTAATAAAGCAATAAATTAATAATATTAGTTAGGCTAATAAGCTTAACTAAGGGGATTTAGGCTCTATCTTAGTTACTATATAGTTAATATCCACGGGATTAAGGAAATTATAGTATTATATCACTTATAAGAAAAAATAGAAAAGAGTCTGTAAACTTATAGATAGGATAGAGGTTATAACCACTTCTAGCTATATTAAGAAGGAGAGCCTATATATTTATAGGAGGAATAGAGGCTATAACCACCTCTAGCCTATAATTTATAACTACTATCTAGAAAGAGAAGGAGGTTAAAGCTCTCTTTCTCTCTATCTACTTAATTATTATAGATTAAATTACTATATAACCCTTCTCTTTTATTATTAGATAATTTAAATATTAATAAACTTTAATATTAATATTAATATTAAATTATAATAAATTATATTAACTACTTACTATACTATATCTAAGCAATACCCTAAGGAATTTAGGAGAGCTCTTAAAGTTAGTATATCTGCTTTAAACTCTTCTAGCCTTAAAAACCACACTCTAGGTATAGAACCCTTTAAAGGAGCTATATTTAAAAGCATTTAGAAATAAGCTCTTTACTCTACTACTATAAATAATAATAGATCTGAGAAGTCTTTGCCTTTGCAGTTCTAAAGCGCTAAAATTAGTTACTAGGTCTATGTTAGTGAGGATATCTATAATAAGTATAAGGACTATAGAGGTATAGCTTCTCTTAGGCTATAAGAAGCAGGCCTAGGCTAATAGCTAGATAAGGTTATATCTATAAAGGCTATAGCTATGCCTTTTATAGGAAACTTAGCCTCCCTACTTACTATTAGCATTATAGAAGTAATTAAGAAATTAGCTAAAACTATCTAGAAGCAATATACTATTGCTCTAATTATTCCTTATAGTTTAGAAGCCTCTAAGTTTACTAGTAATAATATTTCTAACTTTTTTAAGGATTATCTATTTTATACTAAGCTTTATAGCTAGAATAAGGAGAAGATAATTACCCTAGTTAGCTAGCACTATATTAAGGCCTATTAGCAAACCTTTAAGAGTATTTCTGCTTAGTATAATAATTAGCTCTTTCTTAAGGATAACCTCTATAAGATATATAGTATTACAGACCTAAATACTTATTTAGACCCTAATAAGAAACTCTAAAGCCTTATTTCTAGCTTAGAGATTAGTAATCTTAGATATATCTCTGAGTTTCTTACTAAGATTAGTAACCTTTAAAATAGAGTAGCTAAAAGGAGACTTTCTATACTACCTAATATAGAGATTAACTATATTATCTTCTATTACTTTTCTAAGCAGACTATAAGGTATATTTTAAAGATTTTCTATAAGGATTACTAGAGTCTCCTTTTAGTCTCTTAGATCTAAATAAAGGTTATAATTACTAGATAGGTTTAGTCTTAATAAGTATATATATAACTATAAAGTATTAGAGAGAATACTCTAGCTAGTATACTAGTTACTATGCTTAAGTGTAAGTAATTAAGAGTATTATCTATAAAGGCTAAGCTAATAGATAAGATAACTAGTATCCCTAACTAGAAGGCCTAAGTAGATAACCTTACTGCCCACTTTGAGAATATAGAGATTAAGTAGATAAGAACTGGGTATTATACTAATATGCTTTAATATAACTATGCTATTAATAAAGTGGGTATATATGCTACTAATATATCTAATACCTAGCCTGCATAGAAGCCCTTGTAGTATAACTATTATAGCAGTAACTTTTATAACTATAGCTCTATATGCAGAGGATATAGCTATATGCTCTTTAATCTAAGAGGAGGTAGTTACTTAGGCTTTATAGACCTTAAATCTTACTACTAGCTAAGACCTCTAAGGTTTATAGAAACTATTAACTCTAATACTTACTATACCTATAGTGAAAAAGGATATCTTATTAGAGATTATAAAGCTGCTAGAGCCTTCTCTAATATAAAACTATACTTATTTTATAGAGGCTGCTAGTAGATTAGCGCTTTATAGAGTCCTCTCTATATTTAGGTTCTTAATAAAGAGATTAATAAAGGCTGCTAATAAGGCTAGTATAACTTAATAATTATTTCTTTTCTAATCCTTATAGCTAGTATAGATAAAACTAAGCAGCTAGAAGCTAGTATCCTTACCCTTTATAGATACTTTCTAAGCCTTTATAGAGTTAAGTTCTAGCTTAAGAGCTATAAGCAGTTTAATAAGCATACCTAGTATGCTATATAGGAAACTCTGAGGCTTCTAATCCCTGCTTTAGCTATAAAGACCCCTCCTATTAGTATAGTAATCTTAGATATTACCTATAATATCCTTAATATCTATATACTAGCTTCTAGCACCCTAGCTATAGTCCTCTCTATAGATATAGATATTAATACTATAACTAGATTATAAACTTAGAACTACTATACTACTTCTTACCCTGCTACTAGATCTGAGAAGAGGGTCTATATTATAAACCTAAATATAGCTTATTTTCCCACTTTACTTCTAGAACCTTATATTAAGGAAGTTATAGATAAGGATAAGAATACTTTAGTTAATAATAGCTTCTTAGAAGCTACTAAGACCCCTTAACCTGAGTTTTTTATTATAATATTAGAGGGCTAAATTCTTACTAAATATCTATAAGCTAAGTAAGTAAATAGAAAGGTTACTATCTCTAAATCCTTTTTTTACTAGGTTTAGTATAACTATAATAATGCAGTTTATAAGTATATAAAGCTAGTTATCTAGAACTACCTCTAGCAGAACAGTAATTAATAGCTAGATATATTTATATCTATAGAGAGAGACCTACTTAGTTATATTATAAAAGCTCCTAGATTAAGCAGCTAGCTTATATAAGAAATTAGGTGTTAGAATAATATATAAGTAGACCTAACCCTTATATCTTAGCATAAAGCACTCTTATAGATAGAGGTTAGTGCTATTAAGGCCTATATTTAAATCTAGGTTTATAAAGAGGAGGCTATAGTAGTTTAGATACTTTATAAAGCTGCTATACTAGACTAAGAGCAGGGTTTAGATATAATCCTATTTTGCCTAGTATTCTGCCTAACTCCCTTCCCTTTAACTAGTATCTTTCCTCTCTTTATAGATATAATCTGTAATTTCTAAGCCTTTATAAGTAGCCTAGTGCTTTCTGTCTTTAGTTAACTACCTCTCTATAATATAGTAGGTGTTAATATAATAGATATTATCCTGCCTAGCACTTAACTTAAAGAGAACCTTAATATACTAGTTACTTCCCTTAATAATTTAGCAGAGTATCTATACTATGCTATAGTTACCTGCTAGTATAGAGTTCTTACTATATAAGACTTTATTATACTATACTTCTAGGTTACTATAAGGATTAGCTAGTCTATATACTTAGAGCAGTATAGGATTATTAATACTAGTACTGCTATTAATATTATCTCTGAGAAGTATATTAGCTATAATAGAATATAGGAAAGTGTTATTCCTATATACCTTAAAGTCTAAAGCTTTATAGATACTTAAGCTATAGTAACTTTTAAGGGTATTATAGTTAAGGATATCTATATTAATAGCTATTATATACTTAATATCCCCTTCTTTATTAACCTATATAGTAAGATATCTAAGAATATAATTCTTAGAGCTCTATTTATTATATATACTAGAATAATACTAAAATACTTACTAACTTAGATAATTAGTATCTTTTAGGCTAGTAATTAGAAGATCTATACTCCTTTAACGTTCTATACTTTAGATTCTACTAGTTACTTTACTACTATACTTTCTAACTTTACTAGCTTCTCTTATACTTAGCAGGCTTATTTAATTTCTATAGAGGAGGGAAAATAGAGGCTACTACTACTAATTCTAATATAGTAGCTAGCTTAATAATTATAGGAATTAATAGATAACTAAGTAAGAGTCTATAACTATAGCTTTATAACTAGGAAGGCTAGCCTAGCCTATATATACTAGAGGAGGTAATATTAATAATAGAAGCTAATTTGCTAGAGGGCTTTAACTTTCTAGTCTAAGAGGAATTAGAGGAGGATAAAGAGGTTTTAGTAATATTTAATAAAGATAGTAATATCTTCTATATAGTACTTAAAGTCTCCCTTAAGTAAGCTATTATACTAAGAATAAAAGTAATTATCTAGGCTATTTCAGAATTATAAGAATATACTTTTAGATACTAATTCTATAAAGATAAGTAGTATTCTAACTATTATAAACCCTTTTTAAAGAAGTTCTATAGATATTACTACTAGAGAAAGAGAAAGAAAGCTAACTATATAAACCCTAACTATATACCTAGCTATAAAGTAGAGGAGGTTCTAGTACTTCTAACTAATATTCTAAGCAAACCTCTCTTCTTTTAGAAATAAAATAGAGATAGAGACTAGCTAACCTATTAGTAAAAGGAAGAGCTAATTTCTACTAAGTTATATAATAGCACTAAGCTTATATTATTTAGAATAGCTAAGTATCTCTTTATATATAGTAAGGCTACCCTTTTTAGAGACTAGAAGACTACTATTAGTATCTTTAATATAAGAAAACCTAAGTATACTAAAGCTCTTAGCTATATAGTTAAGGGATTTAACTCTATTATCTAGAAGTATTATAAGAAGTAAGTAGTATATAAGACTAACTTATTAAAGTTTATAACTAATAAAAAGCTTTAGTAACTTCTCCTTTTTACTAAAATACACTTCTTGCTCTTTATAAATCTATTTAACTTAGAATAGAGGATTAGATTTAATATAGCTAATATCTAGGTATACTATTAGTCCTACTAGAGAGAAAACCTCCTAAAAAAGGTTTTAATAAGAATCTAAGATAAACTGAGAACTAACTATATCTATAATAATACTCTATCCTTTATATATAGAGAGGTTAATATAATATATAAGATAAAAAATAAGAAAGTCTAGCTAGTTAATAACTTACCTTTTAATAGCTTAGTACCTAAAGGAGACCTAGAGTAGAAGTTAAAGGCTTAGATAAAAGTAAAAGAAAATCTCAGACTAGTATCAGAAAGTACCTTTATAGACCTTATCTAACTAAAGTTTTTAACTATTTCTAAGAAGGGGTAACTTATAGCAGAATAACTTAATAAGATCCTAGTAATAATAGACTACCTTAACCTAAAAGAGAAGGAGCTTCTCTCTAAAGTTCTAAGTAATAGAGAGAAGGCCTTTATATAGAGTTTTAAGTATTATAGATCTATTTATCTATCTATAGCTCCTCTATAAGTAATCTAAGTTATTTCTTATAAAGCCTAGTAAGCAAAAAGCATACTAATCCTAAAAGCTTTAGAGGGTAATATAATAATAATCCTAAAAAATAGGCTAAAGAAGGATATCTTTAAGTAAAGTTATATAGCCTACTAAAACCCCTTCTTTCTAGTTAGAAAGAAGGATAGGAAGATATATCTTATTAACTCTATAATAAAGATTAATACTATTACCCTATATAATATAGCTCTACTCCCTTCTAGTAATAAGTTCTTAGAAGATTTTATAATATACTAGCTTCTTTTACTATTAGATTTCTTCTCTAGATATAACTAAGTCCTACTAGATCTATATAGCTATAATATTATAATCTTTATAATACTAATCAGCCTTCTTTAGATATATACTCTGCTTTAAGGAGCTACTAACTCTATAGCTTAGTTTATAAGAATTATAATATAAATCCTATATAACCTAATCCTAACCTGCTATAAAGCTTTCCTTAATAATATAGCTATTAAGAGCCCTACCTTAAAGTATAATAATAAAGAAGTCTCTAGTTATTCCAGACTATATAGATATATCCTAGAGTATATCTAGAATATTAATAAGGTTCTTATTAATATTAAGTTAGCTAGCTATACTATTACTATTAAGAAATCATAGTAGGCCCAGTAATCTGTTACTATTATAGGATATATTTGCAGCACTAATAGCTAAAGGCTAGAGAAATTAAAGATTATTAAAATTAGAAAATAGGGAGTTTATAATAACCTCACTAACCTCAGATCCTTTCTTAGTGTTATAATATTCTATTATATTTAGGTTTAGGGGTTTTTAGCTATAGCTAGGCTACTTATAGTGCTCTTAAAGAAGGATACTCTATTTAAATAGGACTAGCCTTAATAGTTAGCTATAAACACTCTTAAAGACTAACTTATCTCTACTTCTATCCTTATTAGGCTTAACTATAGCACTAATATAGGTAAAATCTATCTTATAGTTAACGCTAGTAGCCTTAGTTAGAGTGCTATTCTCAGTTAATATATTAATAGTAAGCATATAGTTTCTAGATATAAGAGTGGCTTATAGACTAGCATAGAGCTAAACTATAATACTAAAAAGAAGGAGTTAAGGAGCATATTTAAGGCTCTTAAATAAGTTTACTTTTATCTCTATAAGTGCTACTTTATACTAGAAATAGATACTAAGACTCTTATTACTCAGCTTAATAGTACTGCCTCTAACCTGCCTAGAGCTCTTATTATCTAATAGATCTTATAGATTTATATATTTAACTTTAAAGTTAAGCACCTATCTAGAAGCCAGAATACTATAGCTAATAGATTATCTTATAAACCTAGCAGACTATTAGATAAGCTTAACTAAGATACTAAAAGAGAAATTAATAACTAGATTAATAAGTAAATCTTCTTTATAAACCTAATTACTATCTCTTTCTTTAATAAAGTATAGGTAAATAGAGATAGAGTCTGCTCTACTAAGATCCTCACTACTAAAGTTAATAATATTCTATAAGAGTCTCTAAGACTTATAAATATCTCTAATACTATACTAGATAGCTCTTTATACTAGAATCACTATTTGTGCTAAATTGCCTATTACCTTAGTATCTTAAAACAGCTAGACAGAATTAAGCCTAGTCTATACTATAAGTTTAAGGAGGAGGCTGGGAAATTCTTTCTAAAGGATAAGTTATTATTTATATATTCTAGTATATATAAGCCTACCCTATAATAAGTTATAGATAATTTACAGACCTAAACTAAGCTTATTATAAAAGTATACTAAGAAAGTAGGTATAGGAGATATAATATAGTTATTAAACAGTTAGCAGAGTAGTATTACTAGCATAGCCTCTATTAATAAGTCAGTAAATAAGTCTAAACTTATAAAGATTATTAGAAGTATAAGCCTAGATATATAGATAACTCTCACTATTTCTTAGCACTCTCAGAGCTGCTATTTACTTATATAGTATTAGATATATAAAAGGTTAGCAAATAGGATATAGTTAAAGCCTAGTGCCTCCTAACTAGATAGGTAGAGGCTTAGTAGATATAATAAGCTAACTCTCACCTTATTACTAAGTTTATATAGGAAGATATTATTTATTACTATAAGCTCTATAATATACTTATTATTAATAGAAGCTCTAAGAATAAGAGCACAGTTATCAAATTTAACTATAAATATAGGCTTAAGTAAAAAGTCACTACTACCTATAACCCACACACTAATAGTATTATTAAAGTTAGCTACTAAACTATTATATATACCCTTGCTACTTAGATAAAGAATATAAGCAAGGACTTCTAGCTATTCTTCTAAGCTACACTATTTGCTAATAGAACTTCTATTAGAGCTTTAACTAGCTATAGCCCCTTCTACCTACTCTATAAGTATAAAGCTATAACTCTAATTAAGATATTTACACTAACCTAGAAAGTGCTAGTATAGAACTAGGTAATAACACCTAAAAAGAAGCTCCTTATATAAATAAGAGCTTTTAAACAGCTTAATAAGAACTACACTGCTATATAGAAGATAATTACAGCCTAGTATAAGCATATTATAGATAGGTTTAATTACTAGAAATACTATATCTTATATAGCCAGGAATTAGAAGTAGGTAATTTTATTCTAGTATTTAATATTAAATAGTATATAGATAAGTTTTTAGATACTAAGCTTAACTACTATTAGAAAGGCCCCTTTAGGATCTATTTAAAGGCCCCTAATAACGCTTTATATTAGCTTAAGACCCTTATAGAAAAACCCCTTTATAGGTTAACTTATACTAAAAACTGCCTAAAAAAGTTTATTAAGGCTCTAAAAGGTTTTTAGAAACTAGAAGATATTAACTAATATAGACTTAACCTTATAGACTAACTTAATAAGATTTACCCCACCTATAATTACCCCCACTTTAATAAAGGTAATAAAGAAGAAGTAGAGAAACTTTTTGCTAACCTTAATAATACTAACCCTCTTTTAATAAGCAATCTAGACAGTAATATCCCGTAACAAATTACACACTTAGTAGTATATTTATAGGCCCTAAAAGAGGCTCTTAACTAGATAAGAGTAATATAGAAACTTTATATAGAGCTTTAGCTATTTAATTTAGTTAGAAATAGTTAGTATACTAGAATAGAAAATAATACTATATAGCCTGCTAGAATTAGCCTTACTATAAAAGATTAGACCCTTTTATATCTATAATAGACAAGACTTATACTTTCAGAGAGAGACTTACTATACTTTCTGCCTTAATTACTTAACTATAATTTCCCTACTTAGTATATTAGAGCAGACTATAGGAATAATACTAAGGCTAGCTTACTTATACCTATATTATTCTGCTTACTATTTAAGTCTGCTCTCACACCCTTATAGTTCTAATCTTATTAGTAATAATAGTATCCAGTCTAAGCACTATAGTTATATTAGAGATTATACTACTAAGGTTACTACTATACTTATAGTAAGTCCTACTATATAGAACCTATTAAGAGCATACTATAACCTTCCTAGTAATTAGTATGCTCTATTTCTCTCTATTACTGCTTAGATATTCCACACCTTATTCCAGGAGATCCCTCTTTATAGCCTCCCACCTTAACTAAATAGCCTCCTACTTTAAGCACTAGGTCCTAGCTTACTATTACTTAGAAAGTCTTTAAGTTATAGTTTAACTTTAATAGTTTAGCTATATCTATAATGCCTAGCTAGTTATTTTTTATACTACTACTCTAGATTAAACTTCTATACTTAGTATTCTAAGGGAGGTATATCTCTATATAATATTATATTATTTTATATTATCTATCTACTCTTTTTTAGTTTCTATTCCTATAGCAATTATTTATCTATTTTATATTTATAATAATATTCTTACTTTTAAATTAACTCTTTACTTATCCTCTTATATAATTATAGCTTTATATAAGTAGTTAGGTTAGTAAGTTTCCCTAGCTATAAATAGTTATATTATTAAAGAAACTAGAGATAAAGAAACCCTCCTATCTATATTTTAAGGTGCTCTACTATATTAGAAAAGTATTATTATAGTTAGTTAATTTTACCTAATTTACTAAGACTTTATGTAATTTTTCCTGATTTCTCCTATATTATTTTACATAAAGTATATATATTAAAGTATTTTAAGGTTAAATAAAGAGGATTTTATTTATTAATTTATATTTTTAGGTCTATAAAGACCACTATATATATAGAATATTATATTAGTTCTTTCTTTTTCCCACCCTTCTCCTTTAAACCCTAGTTAGGATTTTAACCTACTCCCTCTTATTAAAAATAGGGATATCTAAATCAGCTAGAGGGTAACCAGTAAGGATAAATAGTAATCTGGACTTATACTTCTTTAGCTAAGTCTTATAGTGCTCTACTATAGTTCTAAACCCTAAATAAGTTACTCTAAACCTCTTTATAGTCTACTAGTTAATCTAGAATTAGATAACCACTTCCTTAAATTTACTACTCTATTACTCTAGATTATCTATACTATAGCTAAAAGCCTTATAGTTTCTCTTAGAGTTAAAAGAATACTTAGAATCTTATTTATAGTAAAGATAGTTAGTATAAGTATTACTAAGTATACTTATATACTTAAAGTATAGCTTATAGACCTAAGCTCTAGTAGCCTTATTATAGAGAGAGTAAGTATACTGCTTATAACTGCTATAAGAAACTATATTATAACCTCTATTAGCTTAAATATAGAAGCTATAGCTAACTTTAAGTCTATTAGGATTAATTATCTTTACTAGCTAAAGTCTAAAGGTGTCTATAACTACTAAGATAATAAAAATATATCTATAGAATAGTAGTCCCTTTTCTATTACACTCTAGTAATAAGAACTAGTATAAGCCTCCCAGAACTAATAAATAATAATCTTATAGTTATCTAAAGGCAGAACTTTTATATAGAAGTCTACTTTTTAGTATAGCTAGGAAGGCTCTAGAAGCTTAAGTAAGTACTATATAAGAAATACTATAACCTATATAAGAAGGTTAGTAAATATATAAAGTAAGAGCTAAAGGAGTAAGCCTACTTACTATAAAGGAGTTAATAGAGAGCTTAATATATAGAGGGGAGTTATAGTCTCTCTTATTAGAGATTAGTTTATTTATAAAGAGCTAGAAGATATACTTTCTCAGCTAAGTTAGTATATAAGGATTATTAGAGTTTCTAATAGAAGCTATAACTAATAAGTATTAAAGAAGGCTTAAGGTTATACTTTATAGATATAAAAGAGGGATTACTATTTCTATTATATTATAGAGGAAAAAGAAAAAGCTAGAGAGAGCTAGAGGGGGTTTAGTTATATAACTTAGTTACTCTGCTTCCTACTAAATTATTTACTTAAAGGGTTAAGCCTTTCTTATAGTTAAGATTAATTAAATAAGAAAAGGAGTTAACTTTTATAACTACCTCCTCCTACTACCTATTCTTATTCTATCTTTTTATTCTAAGTAGTTAATAATTAGTAACTAGCAGCCTGCCCCTTTAACCTATATATAAATAACTGCTTTATCTCTCTTAATACAAATAGATTTAACTTATTAATAATTAATTTAATATTATAGCTTAACTTAATTTATATTCTAAGCTCCCTTTATAGATATTTAAGTATAAATTCCTACTCTAACCTATACTTACCTATATATAACCCTCTCCTTATAATATTATAGATCTTTACTCTCCTATACTACTTATATAACCTTCTCTCCTTACTAAAAGCCTTAATTAAGTCTGTAATTACCTCTATTTACTCTATTCTTAATAATATCTTTATCTAAGAGTTTTTCTGCTAAGATTACTAATATCTAGGTTAAAAAAGTATTCCTTATTACTGCTTTAGAGAAGTTTTTTTAGAAGAGAGATAAGTAGGATAGTAAGCTCTTAGAGACTATAGTTATATCTACTAACTCTATTCTCTTTAGGAGAACCTTAAATACTCTAGCTATAAAGATTAATAAGCAGCACTTAGTTAGGTAGGTACTTCCTTCCCACCCCTAATTCCCTTTTAAGCTAAATAAGAACCTTAAATATAAAGAGCTCTAGTAGCTTTATTCTAGTACCTCTATAGCTTAACTCTATATTTATCTCTAATAGCTTTAACCTATTAGATCTTAATAACTAAGCTAGGCTAAAGGGAATAAAAGAGGGTTAGTTACTATAGTTAACTTATTTAATCTATAAGAAACTATTTAAACTAAGACTTCTCCTTTAGCTTCTAATATAGAGACTAGTTTTTAACTTCTTACTTATAACCTCTCTAATAGAATTAGCCTTATTAGATAATACTATACCTCTATTAATACTAAAATTAAAGATAGTAGAGCTACTATATAAAAAAGCCAGCTCACTATACTTATTCTCTAATTACTAGCTAAAAAGAGTATTAATAAAAAAGTGGTTTTCTACTCTACCTTACTTATTAACTAACTTTTAGGCTTTTCCTACTTCTATAATAACTTCTAGTATAATAGAAAGGTAGAATTATATCTTAAAACACTAATTAGGTTTATAATAGCTATCTATAAGCCTCTTAATAGTATAATATCTATCCTTAAACACTTAGTTAAAGTTATCTATATACTCTAACTCTAAGAAGAGCAGCTATAGATATTAGGCATATTCTGCCTTAAGTAGCTTTACTACTATATATAACTAGGGTTAGCTAAGTACTAGACTGGTTCTTCCTTTAAAGGGATCTTTAATATATAGATAAATTAAATCACTTCTAAGTTCTATAATAGGGATCTAGAGGCAGATAGTATAGTCTTTCTAACCCTATTAAGGACTACTAATAGGGCTAAGTATATTAAAAAGATTATCTCTCTACTATATAATAAGAAGATTTAGAAGATAATTTATACTTAAAACCCTATAGTCTCTAACTCTATATTTATAGAGGGATTAACTCTAGCATAGCTCTACCTTAGATATCTTAAGATACTTAACCTTAACTCTAAAGTGTCTGCGCCTAATATTTAAGTAGCAGAAGCTTTTATACCTATTAATATATCTATTAAGCTGCTTACAGACCTAAACCTAAGTCCACCTAAGAACTATAGTACTAGGGTAAGAGATATTATTAATAATTACCCTATAGTTAATACTATATAGAACTATACCTACTAAAATAGAATTATTACTACTATATACTAAGAAAATAGATAGATAGGAGAGAGAGCCTTTAACTTTTATAAAGATAAGCCTTCTCTTTATCTAGGTTATAGCCCTTACTATACTAATAACTCTAGATAACCTATCTATATTAATAATCCTTATAGCACTCTAGAACCCCTAGTTATAGATCTAGTTAGTAATCTAGAACTACTAAAGAATAAGATAGAGGAAAAGGAGGCACCTAACTAGTATATTAAGTTAAGTTAGAATACTATACTATCTTTATAGATCTAATTCCACTATAGATTTAATATAACTAGAGGATAGGCTAAGTAGCCTCTATTAGTTACTTAATACTACCTCACTTATCTCTATAATATTTAAGGGAAACTAGTAATAGGGACCTATCTTAAAGTAGAAGAGATATATTATCTTACTAAGTTTAATATATATAGGTTAGGTAAATATATATAGACTCTAAAAAGATAAGTTACCTAGTAAATAAGAGCAGTGCCCTCTCTTAGTAAGTATTAGGTCTTAATATTATTAATTATAGATACCTATTATAACCTACTCACCTAGTTAGATATTACTATCTTTTATATTTAGTATAGCAGTAACTACTAGGTAATAATAGTAGTAAACTAGGAAAGGGAAACTGCTTACTATACTAATCTAATTTAGAGCAGAAATTCTAATAGACTATTTATAGAAGCTATAGAGAACCTCTTCTAGTACTATAAGCTTCTTAGAGCCCCTATTAATATTTATACCCTCCTTTAGAAGAACGCTATAGTTAGATTTTAGCTCTAATAGTAGGATTTATAGATATATAGCTTTAGGGTAGTAGATTAGGTTAGAGCCTATATTTATAAGGGTGTTATTAATAGCATAGTATTAGTGGTAGCTATAGAAGGGGTAGTAAGGAGAAATTAATCCTAAATTATTACTTAGTATATCTTAAAGATTACTGCTAAGTTTATAAAATGCTCTATGCTCTATAGTAATAAACCTTTATAGATACCCTAGATAGACCTCCTTATAATAGAATTATATAGTGATACTAATAAGATATAGCTTTTAGTATCTAGAACACCCTCCTTTCTACTACCTCCTAAAGTACTAAGGCTTTCTATAAGAACTTTTACCTTATACTATATAGAAGGCTAGGTTAGCAAGCCTAATAGTAGGGAACCTACTCCTTATTGCTCTAGTAGGGCTAGCTCCTATACTATTATAGACCCAGACTTACTAGCTTTTAGTTTCTATAGCACTTTATTACCTTCTAGTAATAATAACTCTAGCCTTATAGACCTAGATTTAACTCTATCTAACCCTTTTATTTTACTAGCCAGACTACCTAACACTAGATAAGATATAACCTCTTTATACCCTCCCACTCTAGTACTACACTAAACTATTATTACTAGGGAATATTCCCTATACCTAGCTTTATCTAATATTTTTTAGCCTACCTATAATAGCTATAAGAACTATATTATAGAGTAAGTTAACTGCTAGTAATAGATTAAAGATAATATTCCTGAGAGTAACTATAGTTACCACTTTTTATAGCTATCTAGCTAGTATAGATAGGGATAATATAAGTAAGGTTTGGATTAGGATAAGGCTTATAAGCTTATAGAAGATAAGCCTGGATAAAGAAGACTGGGATAGTATAACTATAGGAAGAAGTAATTAGGTCTATAATAACCTAGAAGGAGCAATTAGATAGCATAGAGATTGCCTTTTTCTTTATAAATAGTAGTTTTTATTTATATAATTTTTCTTTAGTATATAGTCTTCCTTATAGGATATTAAGGTAAGACTATAGGGGATAATTAAGATAGGGCAGTATAGACAGCCTAGTTTAGAGGGTGTCCAGATAAGTATATTAGTTAGCATAGTATAGCAGGACTTTTACCTTATTAAGGGCAGAGAGGAGGATAGAGAAGTATTATTAGTTATTATTATAGTTTATCTTATTATTTAGAAGCTTTTATCACTTTTGCTTAACAGATTGTATTTATAATAAGGTTATTATGCTTAGAGAGATCCTTTTCTTTATTCTAGGGCCTCTAGATATAAAGCTGTAATATCATAATATTTCTGTATAAGTGTGTGGAAGTGTGTGGTTTTATTGTTTTTATCTTAAGGTTCTCAGTCTGTTTCAGTAGAAATATTTTTAAAGGTTTATTAATAGATCTTAATATAGTGCTAGCTAATTAGAGTGATTATCTTCTCCTTATCTTACTTATAGAGCTTAGTATAAAATAGATAATCTTTAAGAAAGTTAGAAATATTATTATTAGTAAACTTAGAGGCTTTTAAACTATAAGAGATAATTAGAGTAGTAGTATACTATTTTTATATAGCTTTAACTAACTTCTTAATTGCTTTTATAATACTAATAGTAAGTAGAGAGGCTAAGTTTCCTATAAAAGATATAATAGTAGCCTTTATAGATATAATCTTATCTAGTTACTAGTCTAGGCCTGCTCTCTATTATCTAAGAGAAGCTATATCTCTATAGTTTTTATACTTATTATAAATATTTTTATTAGTATAGATCTAGTAACTAATCTTAGTACTTTAGAACTATAAAGGTAAAGACTTCTTAGATCTATTATTATCTATAATAGTAGAGCAAAAAGCTTATTTCTAAATACTCTTAAATATAGCTCTCTTAAAGAGTTTTATATCTAAAGTATAGTTCTTAGAGCTAGAAGAGTTTAAAGTAAATATACTAACTTTAAAGGCTTTTCTAGATTTCTTAGAGTATTATTTAGATATAGTATAAAAAGTAGTTAATATAATTTATTATAATTTAATATTAGTGTTAATACTAAAGTTTATTAATATTTATATTATTTAATAATAAAAGAGAAAAGTTATATAGTAATTTAATTTATAATAATTAAGTAGATAGAGAGAAAGAGGGCTTTAATCTCTTTCTCTTTCTAGATAGTAGTTATAAATTATAGGCTAAGAGTAGTTATAGTTTCTATCTCTTTTATAAATATATAAGCTCTTCTTCTTAATATAGCTAGGAGTAGTTATAGCCTCTATTCTATCTATAAGTTTATAGACTCTTTTTTATTCTTCTTTATAAATAATATAATATTATAATTTTCTTAATTTTATAAATATTAACTATATAGTAACTAAGATAGAGCTTAAATCTTCTTAGTTAAGCTTATTAGCCTAACTAGTATTATTAATTTATTACTTTATTACTAATTATTAGGTTTTAGGTTATAGAAAGTAGATACTAGCTCTACTTTTATAAGGATTAAAGAGAAAAGAGAAAACTTTTTAATCTAGCAAAGTTTAAAGCTATTATAGCTAGATTTTTAGGATTTTAAGTATTTCTATTTAAAAACTCTAACTATATAGCTATTATATCTAGTACTTTCTTAGATTAGATCTATAAAGAGACTTTTAAATATTATTTTATAAAGTTTATTATTATTACTACTAAGTTTATAAAGTTAATATCCTATTAAGTGGTTAGAATAATATATTATAGTTCTATATTAAATATAAGTCTGTTTATATAGTATAGAAGTATATCCCTTTTAAGTATTATAGAGGAAGTTTTAAGAGAGAAGAATCTACTTCTAGGTACTAGTAAAATAGACTAGAAACCTTAAAATAAAAATAATAAAACTATATACTTCTATATACTTATATAGAAATATTATAATATTATAGCTTTAAATCTAGAAGCTCTAGAATAAAGGAAAGGATCTCTCTAAGCATAATAACCTTATTATAGATATAAACTGTTAAGTAAAAGTAATAAAAGCTTTTAAATAATAAGATAAACTATAGTGATACTAACTAATAATAATTCTCTATTCTCCTCTCTGCTCTTAATAAGGTAAAAAGTCCTGCTATACTATGCTAACTAATATACCTATCTAGGCACCCTCTAAACTAGGCTGTCTGCACTGCTCTATCTTAATAGTCTAAGATTCTCTAATTTAAATTACTTAGTAAGTTACTAAACTTTATAATAATAAAGAAGATACTATTTATATTATATTATAGAATATTCTAGAAGAGCTAGTTAAATAATAAAAATAAAAAGAGTAATATAAGCCGTAGATTTAATATAGTAATTTACAGACTAGCTATATACTTATACTAGAGCTATATAGTAAGAGAGTAAATAGAAAGGTAGCTATTTATAAAGTCTTTCTTTATTAAAACTAGCTAGACTAGAATAGAATAGTAATTAATATTACTAAAGTAATAATTAATAAGTATAAAGATAGATATAATTTAAAGATATAAGAGGTTTTTATTTTTATTAATATTATACTTCTAGATTAATTTAATAAGATAGAAGTTAGTAATAAGAAGCTATGAGAGTAAATAGACTAATAGAATAATAATAAAAACTATTTTAAAGGCTAAGTAACTTTAGCTACTATTTCTATAATTTTATCTAAGGATTTATAGACTAAGTAAGTATAGTTTAACTGCTATATAATTAATTCTATTTTTAAAATAGATACTATAATAGAGAAATAGGATTTTATACTTTTTTTACTACTAAGATATATTACTATTCTAGACTTTATTATAACCTATTAGTAGATTATAATTACTCTTTATAGCTTTATAAATATACTAATTAAGAAAATTATTAATAGTAGCTTAGTAATTAATCTTATTAATAAAGGATATATTAAGCACTTAGACTTATAGAGTAATATAATTAGAACTAATATAGAAATCTATAAAATTACTAATAAGGAGTAGAGAACTTAATTTATAGGTATAATTATAGATAATATCTATATTAAAGATAATATAATTTAAGATATTAGCTTTTTTATCTTTTTAGAAAATACTTATAATAAGAACTTAGTGCTAGAAGCTTCTTTTATCTTAAAAACTAGAATAATCTTAGATTATATATAAAAATAGATTATTAGAGTTCTTTAATCTAGAAGTATTAAGATTAATATTCTATTATTATTATATATATAAGACTTAACTACTTACTTTTTAGAAATTATTACTAAGATAAACTACTTTATATCTTTATAATATTAATATACTCTTATATCTTTTATAGAAAAGGGAAAATAGAGGCTATTATTAATAAATCTAATATAGTAGTAGGCTTAGAATTTATAGAAAATAATTAATAAGTTAATAAAGTTAAAGATAAGAAAGAGTTAGATATAATATTAAATAGTATAAAGATATATTAAAATATTAAAGTAATTTAATAAGTATTTAGGAGCTTATATAACCTGCTAAAAGAAGTTAAGTAATAAATAGAGTTAGATAAGAAAGTTATTACTATTTTTAAAGAATTTAGGTTAATTTTTAATAAAATTCTAGAAACTATAATCTAAAAAGAAGTTACCTCTAAGCTTAATAATATCTATAAAATAATTATAAGTACTAGATATATTAAAGAATATAATAGTTATAGTATTAACTATTAGTATTATATTTATAGATCTAAAAAGAAAGTAGTAAAAAAGAGAGTATTTAGGAGAAAGTATAAATTAGTATATTAAAAAGAAATTAAAGTTATTATAGCTATAGATATTATCTTTTCTTATTATTACTATATATTTATATAGATAATACCTATATTACTAATAGAAGATATTAATATATTATATAAGATATAAGATAAGAAGATTTAACCTATTGATAATACTATATTAAATAGTTTAATCCTAGATAGTAACCTAGAATAGAAGCTAAAAGTATAAATAAGAGTAGAAAAGAATATAAAGCTAGATCTTAATACTCTATTTACTAGTCTAATTATATTAAAGTTTTTAAGTATTAAACTAGAAATAAGACTTATAAAGATCTAGCTAGAAGCTATTCTAAAAACTATTAATTATCTATAACCTAAAGAAAAGAAGCTTTTTATAGCTATTTTAATAGTAAGAGAGAAAGCTTTAGTCTAGGAATTTGCTTATTATAGCTTTATCTACTCTTCTATTACTCTTCTATAAATAATATAGATAATTCTATATAAAGCATAGTAAGTAAAAGGAATTCTAATATTAAGAGAGTTAGAATAGGATATTATTATAATTTTAAAGAATAGACTAGAGAAGGGAATTCTAGAGCAGAGTTATATAGTATATTATAATTTATTCTTTCTTATATATAAGAAAAACAGTAAGATAAGACTTATTAACTCTATAATAAAGATAAATATAGTTATAATTTAAAATATAGCACTACCCCCCTCTATAAATAACTTTTTAGAGGATTTTACTATATACTAGTTATTATTCCTTTTAGACTTCTTCTTAGAATATAACTAAGTTCCCTTAGACTCTATAAGTAGAAACTTAACTATATTTACTTTATCTATTAAACTACTATATATATATACTTTGCTTTAAAGAGTAATAAATTTAGTTATATAGTTTATAAGGGTTATAATTAGAATTCTATATAACCTTATATCTAGTTATTATAAGGCTTTCCTTAATAATATTACTATTAAAAAACTAACTTTATACTATAATAAAAAAGAGATTAAGTTTTATCTAGGAATTTATAGATTTATTTTAAAATATTTATAGAATATTAATAAGGTTCTAGTTAATTTAGAGCTAGCAGAGTATATAGTAGTAGTAGTTAAGTCTTAATAAGCCTAGAAAGCAGTAATAATTATTAGCTATATTTATAGCACTAATAGATATTATCTAGAAGAAGTAAAGATAGTTAAGATCTATAAATAGGTTACTTATACTAACTTAATAGAGTTAAGAGCTTTTTTAGAAATTATAACGTTTTATAGATCCTAGATAAAGGACTATTTAACTATTATAAAACTACTAAAACAGGCTGAGAACCTTAAGACAAAAACAACAAAACCACATACTCCCACACACTTATACAGGAATATCCTAATATTATAGCTTTATATCTAGAGGCCCCAGAATAAAGGAAAGGATCTCTCTAAGCATAATAACCTTATTATAGATGCAATCTGTTAAGCAAAAGTAATAAAAGCTTCTAAATAATAAGATAAACTATAATAATAATAACTAATAATACTTCTCTATCCTCCTCTCTGCCCTTAATAAGGTAAAAGTCCTGCTATGCTATGCTAACTAATATATCTGTCTAGGCACCCTCTAAACTAGGCTATCTGCACTACTCTATCTTAATTATCCCCTATAATCTTACCTTAATATCCTATAAGAAAGACTATATATTAAAAAAAAATTATATAAATAAAAACTACTATTTATAAAGAAAAAGGTAATCTCTATACTATCTAATTACTCCTCCTAGATTATTATAGACCTAATCACTTCTTCCTATAGTTATACTATCCTGGTCTTTTTTATCTAGGCCTATCTTCTATAAGCTTATAAGCCTTATTCTAATCTAAACCTTACTTATATTATTCCTATTTATACTAGCTAGGCAGCTATAAAAAGTAGTAACTATAGTTACCCTTAAAGATATTATCTTTAATCTATTACTAGCAGTTAACTTGCTCTATAATATAGTCCTCACAGCTATTATAGGTAGGCTAAAGAATATTAGATAAAGCTAGATATAGGGGATATTTTCTAGTAATAATAGTTTAGTATAGTGCTAGAGTAGGAGGGTATAAAGGGGTTATATCTTATCTAGTATCAGGCAGTCTAGCTAGTAAAATAAAAGAGTTAGACAGGGTTAAACCCAGGTCTATAAGGCTAGAGTTATTATTACTAGAAGATAGCAGAGTACTATAGGAACTAAAAGCTAGTAAGTCCAGATCTATAATAGTATAGGAGCTAGCCCTGCTAGGGTAATAAGGGGTAGGTTCCCTGCTATTAGGCTTACTAACCTAGCCTTCTATATAGTATAAGGTAAAAGTTCTTATAGGAAGCCTTAATACTTTAAGAGGTAGTAGAAAGGAGGGTATTCTAGATACTAGAAGCTATATCTTACTAGTATTACTATATAATTCTACTATAAGGAAATCTATTTAAAGTATCTATAAAGATCTATTACTATAAAGTATAGAGTATTTTATAAACTTAGTAGTAATCTTTAAGATATACTAAGTAATAATTTAGAATTAATTTCTTCTCACTGCCCCTTTTATAGCTACTACTAATACTATGCTATTAATAACACCCTTATAAATATAAGCCCTAACCTAATCTACTACTCTAAGACTATATATCTATAAATCCTGCTATTAGGGCTGGGATCTAACCATAGCATTCTTCTAAAAGAGAGTATAAATATTAATAGGGGTTCTAAGAAGCTTATAGTACTAGAAGAGGTCCTCTATAGCCTCCACAAACAGTTTATTAGAATTTCTACTCTAAATTAGATTAGTATAGTAAGTAATCCCCCTTTCCTAGTTTACTACTATTATTACCTAGTAGTTACTACTATATTAAATATAAAAGATAGTAATATCTAACTAGGTAAATAGGTTATAATAGATATCTATAATTAATAATATTAAGACCTAGTATCTGCTAAGAGAGGGTACTACTCTTATTTACCAGATAACTTATCTTTCCAGAGTCTATATATATTTACCTAACCTATATATATTAAACTTAGTAAGGTAATATATCTCTTCTACTTTAAGATAGGTCCCTATTACTAGTTCCCCTTAAATATTATAAAGATAAAAGAGATAGTATTAGGTAACTAATAGAGGCTACTTAGCCTATCCTCTAGTTATATTAAACCTATAGTGGAATTAGGTCTATAAAAACAGTATAGTATCCTAACTTAACTTAATATACTAGTTAGATATCTCCTTTTTCTCTATCTTATTCTTTAATAGTTCTAGATTACTAGCTAAACCTATAACTAGGGGTTCCAGAGTGCTATAAGGGTTATTAATATAGATAGGTTATCTGGGGTTATTAGTATAGTAAGAGCTATAACCTAGATAAAGAGAAGACTTATTATTATAAAGGTTAAAAGCCCTCTCTCCTATCTATCTATTTTCTTAGTATATAGTAGTAATAATCCTATTCTAGTAGATATAGTTCTATATAGTATTAACTATAGGGTAATTATTAATAATATCTCTTACTCTAGTACTATAGTTCTTAGATAAACTTAGATTTAGGTCTATAAGCAGCTTAATAGGTATATTAATAGGTATAAAAGCTCCTACTACTTAAATATTAGGCATAAACACTTTAGGGTTAAGGTTAAGCATCTTAAAGTATCTAAGATAAAGCTATACTAGGATTAATCCCTCTATAAATATAGAGTTAGAGATTACAAAGTTCTAAGTATAAATTATCTTCTAAATCTTCTTATTATATAGCAGAGAGGTAATCTTTTTAATATACTTAGCCCTATTAGCAGTCTTTAATAGGGTTAGAAAGACTATATTATCTGCCTCTAGATCCCTATTATAGAACTTAGAAGTGATTTAATTTATCTATATATTAAAGATCCCTTTAAAAGAAGAACTAGTCTAGTACTTAGCTAACCCCAGTTATATATAATAGCAAAGCTATTTAAGGCAAAGCATACCTAATATCTATAGCTACCCTTTTTAGAGTTAGAGTATATAGATAACTTTAACTAAGCACTTAAGGATAGATATTATACTATTAAGAGGCTTATAGATAGCTATTATAGACCTAATTAGTATCTTAAAATATAATTCCACCTTTCTATTATACTAGAAGTTATTATAGAAATAGGAAAAGCCTAAAAGTTAGTTAATAAGTAAGGTAAAATAGAAAACTACTTTTTTACTAGTACTCTTCTTAGCTAGTAATTAGAGAATAAGTATAGTAAGCTAGCTTTTCTATATAGTAGCTCTACTATCTTTAATTCTAGTATTAGTAGAGGTATAGTGTTATTTAATAAGGCTAATCCTATTAGGGAGGTTATAAGTGAGAAGTTAAAAACTAGTTTTTATATTAGAAGCTAAAGGGGAAGTCTTAGTCTAAATAGTTCCTTATAGATTAAATAAGTTAACTATAATAACTAACTCTCCTTTATTCTCTTTAGCCTAGTCTAGTTATTAAGATCTAGCAGGTTAAAGCTATTAGAGATAAATATAGAGTTAAGCTATAAAGATACTAGAGTAAAGCTACTAGAGCTCTTTATATTTAAGGTTCTTATTTAGTTTAAGAGGGAATTAGGAGCAGGAAGAAAGCACCTACCTAGCTAAGTACTATTTATTAATCCTTATAGCTAGGGCGTTTAAGGTCCTCCTAAAAAGAATAAAGTTAGCAGGTATAACTATAGTCTCTAAGAGCTTACTATTCTACTTATCTCTCTTCTAAGAAAACTTCTCTAAAGTAGTAATAAGAAATGCTTTCTTAACCTAGATATTAGTGATCTTAGCAGGGAAACTCTTAGATAAAGATATTATTAAGAATAGAGTGGATAGAGGTAATTACAGACTTAATTAAGACTTCTAGTAAGGAGAGAAGGTTATATAAGTAGTATAGGAGGGTAAAGGTTTATAATATTATAAGAAGAGGGTTATATATAGGTAAGTATAGGTTAGAGTAGAAGTTTATACTTAAATATCTATAAAGAGGGCTTAGAATATAAATTAAGTTAAGCTATAATACTAAATTAATTATTAATAGGTTAAATCTGTTTATATTAAGAGGAATAAAGTGGTTATTTATATATAGGTTAAAGGGGCAGGCTGCTAGTTACTAATTATTAACTACCTAGAATAAAGAGATAGAATAAGAATAGGTAGCAGAAAGAGGTAGTTATAAAGGTTAACTCCTTTTCTTATCTAATTAATCTTAACTGTGAGAAAGGCTTAACCCTTTAAGTAAATAATTTAGTAGGAGGTAGGGTAACTAGGTTATATAACTAAATCCCCTCTAGCTCTCTCTAGCTTTTTCTTCTTCTTCTATAATATAATAAAAATAGCAATCTCTCTTTTATATCTGCAAAGCATAACCTTAAGCCTTCTTTAATAATTATTAGTTATAGCTTCTATTAGAAACTCTAATAATCCTTATATACTAACTTAGCTAAGAAAGTATATCTTCTAGCTCTTTGCAAATAAACTAATCTCTAATAAGAGAAACTATAACTCCCCTCTATATATTAAGCCCTCTATTAACTCCTTTATAGTAAGTAGGCTTGCTCCTTTAGCTCTTACTTTATATATTTACTAACCTTCTTATATAGGTTATAGTATTCCTTATATAGTATTTGCTTAAGCTTTTAGAGCCTTCCTAGCTATACTAAAAAGTAGACTTCTATATAAAAGTCCTACCTTTAAATAACTATAAGATTATTATTTATTAGTTCTAGGAGGCTTATACTAGTCCTTACTACTAGAGCATAATAGAGAAGAGACTACTATTTTATAGGTATATCTTTATTACCTTAGCAGTTATAGGCACCTTTAAACTTTAGCTAGCAAAGATAATTAATTCTAATAAACCTAAAGTTAGCTATAACTTCTATATTTAAGCTAATAGAGGTTACAATGCAGTTCCTTATAGCAGTTATAAGTAGTATATTTACTCTCTCTATAATAAGGCTACTAGAGCTTAGATCTATAAGCTATACTTTAAGTATATAAGTATACCTAGTAACGCTTATACTAACTATCTTTACTATAAATAAGATTCTAAGTATTCCTTTAACTCTAAGAAAAACTATAAGACTTTTAGCTATAATATAGGTAATCTAGAGTAACAGAGCAGTGAATTTAAAGGAGTAGTTACCTAGTCCTAGATTAACTAGCAGACTATAAAGAGATTTAGAGTAACTTATCTGGAGTTTAGAACTATAATAGAGTACTATAAAACTTAGCTAAAGGAGTATAAGTCCAGGTTACTATTTATCCTTACTAGTTACCCTCTAGCTAATTTAAATATCTCTATTCCTAATAAGAGGGAGCAGATTAAAATCCTAACTAGGATTTAAAGGAAAAGAGTAGGAAAAAGGAAAAACTAATATAATATTCTATATATATAGCAGTCTTTGCAGACCTAAAAATACAAATTAATAAATAAAATCCTCTTTATTTAACCTTAAAATACTTTAATATATATACTCTATATAAAATAATATAGGAGAAATCAGGAAAAATTATATAAAGTCTCAGTAAATTAGGTAAAATTAACTAGCTATAATAATACTTTTCTAATATAGTAGAGCACCTCAAAATATAGGTGGGAGGGTTTCTTTATTTCTAGTTTCTTTAATAATATAACTATTTATAGCTAGGGAAACTTACTAACCTAACTACCTATATAAGGCTATAGTTATATAAGAGGATAAGCAAAGAGTTAATTTAAAAATAAAAATATTATTATAAATATAAAATAGATAAATAATTACTATAGAAATAGAAACTAAAAAAGAGTAGACAGATAATATAAAATAATATAATATTATACAGGGATATACCCCTCTTAGAATACTAAGTATAGAAGTCTAATCTGGAGCAGTAATATAAAAAATAACTAGCTAGGCATTATAGATATAGCTAAACTATTAAAGTTAAACTATAACTTAAAGATTTTCTAAGTAATAGTAAGCTAGAACTTAGTGCTTAAAGTGGGAGGCTATCTAGTTAAGGTAGGAGGCTGCAAAGAGGGATCTTCCAGGATAAGGCGCAGAATATCTAAGCAGTAACAGAGAGAAACAGAGCATACTAATTACTAGGAAGGTTATAGTATGCTTCTAATAGGTCCTGCATAGCAGGACTTACTATAAGCATAGTAGTAATCTTAGTAGTATAATCCCTGATATAACTATAGTGCTTAGGCTAGATACTATTATTACTAATAAGATTAGAACTATAAGAGTATAAGGGTGGACTTAAATAGTAAGTAGGATAATATAGGTATAAGTAAGCTAGCCTTAGTATTATCCCTATAGTCTGCTCTAATATACTAAGTAGGGGAATTATAGTTAAGTAATTAAGGCAGAGAATATAGTAAGTCTCTCTCTAAGAGTATAAGCCTTATCTATTATAGATATAAAAGGGTCTAATCTTCTATAACAGGGCTAATTTTAGCAGGCTATATAGTATTATCCCCTATCCTAGTATACTAACTATTTCTAACTAGATTAAATAGCTAAAGCTCTATATAAAGTTTCTATATTACTCTTATCTAGTTAAGAGCCTCTTTTAGAGCCTATAAATATACTACTAAGCATATAATCTGCTATAAGATATTGCTATTAGGATCACTTATTAAAAGAGGGTTAGTATTATTAGGGTTAGTAAAAGGTTCCTCTACTTCTTCTTTATTACTTTTATTAGAGTAGAAGTAACTATAGGTAGAGTAAATCTTATTAAGTTAGTCTGTAAGGTTAAGTCTATACTAGTTAATATCTTCTAGTTTCTAAAAACCTTTCAGGGCCTTAATAAACTTCTTTAAGCAGTTTCTAGTATAAGTTAACCTATAAAGGGGTTTCCCTATAAGAGTTTTAAGCTAATATAAAGTATTATTAGGGGCCTTTAAATAGATCCTAAAGGGGCCTTTCTAATAGTAGTTAAGCTTAGTATCTAAAAACTTATCTATATGCTATTTAATATTAAATACTAGAATAAGGTTACCTACTCCTAATTTCTAGCTATATAAGATATAGTGTTTCTAGTAATTAAACCTATCTATAATATGCTTATGCTAGGCTGTAATTATCTTCTATATAGTAGTATAGTTCTTATTAAGCTATTTAAAAGCTCTTATTTATATAAGGAGCTTCTTTTTAGGTATTATTACCTAGTTTTATACTAGTACTCTCTAGGTTAGTATAAATATCTTAATTAGAGTTATAGCTTTATATTTATAGAGCAGGTAGAAGGAGCTATAGCTAGTTAAAGCTCTAATAGAAGTCCTATTAGCAAACAATATAGCTTAGAAGGATAGCTAGAAGTTCTTGCCTATATTCTTTATCTAAGTAGTAAGGGTATATATAATAGTCTGGTAGCTAACTTTAATAGCGCTATTAGCATATAGGTTATAGGTAGTAGTAACTTTTCACTTAAGCCTATACTTATAGTTAAATTTAATAACTATACTCTTATTCTCAGAGCCTCTATTAATAATAAGCATACTATAGAGCCTATAGTAATAAATAATATCTTTCTATATAAACTTAGTAATAAGGTAAGAGTTAGCTTACTATATCTACTAAGCCTCTACCTATCTAGTTAAAAGGCACTAGGCTTTAACTATATCCTATTTACTAACCTTTTATATATCTAATACTATATAAGTAAATAGCAGCTCTAAGAGCGCTAAGAAACAGTAAGGGTTATCTATATATCTAGGCCTATACTTCTAATAATCTTTATAAGTTTAGACTTATTTGCTAACTTATTAATAGAGGCTATACTAGTAATACTGCTCTACTAACTGTTTAATAACTATATTATATCCCCTATACTTACTTTCTTAGTATACTTTTATAATAAGCTTAGTTTAGGTCTGCAAATTATCTATAACTTATTATAGGGTAGGCTTATATATACTAGGACGCGTAAATAATAACTTATCCTTTAAAAAGAATTTCCCAGCCTCTTCCTTAAACTTATAGTATAGACTAGGCTTAATTCTATCTAGCTATCTCAAAGTATTAAGATAGTAGGTAATTTAGCATAAATAGCAATTCCAGTATAAAGAGCTATCTAGCATAGTATTAGGGATATCTATAAGTCTCAGAGACTCTTATAGAATATTATTAACTTTAGTAATAAGGATCTTAGCAGAACAGACTCTATCTCTATCTACCTGCACTTTATCAAAAAAAGAGACAGTAATTAGGTCTATAAAGAAGATTTACTTATTAATCTAGTTATTAATTTCTCCTTTAATATCTTAGTTAAGCTTATCTAATAGTCTACTAGGCTTATAAAATAATCTATTAGCTGCAGTGTTCTAGCTTCTAGGTAGATACTTAACTTTAAAGTTAAATATATAAATCTATAAGATCTATTAAATAATAAAGGCTCCAGGCAGGTTAGAGGCAGTACTATTAAGCTAAGTAATAAAGGTTTTAGTATCTGTTTCTAGTATAAAGTAGTGCTTATAGAGATAAAAGTAAACTTATTTAAGAGCCTTAAATATACCCCTTAACTCCTTCTTCCTAGTATTATAGTTTAGCTCTATACTAGCCTATAAGCCACTCTTATATCTAGAAACTGCATACTTACTATTAATATATTAACTGAGAATAGCACTCTAATTAAGGCTACTAGTATTAACTATAAGGTAGATTTCACCTATATTAGCACTATAGTTAAGCCTAATAAGGATAGGAGTAGAGGTAAGTTAGTCCTTAAAAGTGTCTATAGCTAACTATTAAGGCTAGTCCTATTTAAATAGAGTATCCTTTTTTAAGAGTGCTATAAGTAGCCTAGCTATAGCTGAAAATCCCTAAACCTAAACCTAGTAGAATATTATAATACTAAGAAAGGATCTAAGATTAGTGAGGTTATTATAAACCCTCTATTTTCTAATTTTAATAATCTTTAATTCCTCTAGCCTTTAGCTATTAGTGCTATAAATATATCCTATAATAGTAATAAATTACTAGGCCTACTATAATTTCTTAATAGTAATAGTATAGCTAGCTAACTTAATATTAATAAGAACCTTATTAATATTCTAAATATACTCTAGAATATATCTATATAGTTCAGGGTAACTAGGGACTTTTTTACTATTATACTTTAAAATAGAGCCCTTAATAGCTATATTATTAAGAAAAGCTTTATAGCAGGTTAAGATTAGGTTATATAGGATTTATATTATAACTCTTATAAACTAGGCTATAGAGTTAGTAGCTTCTTAAAGCAGGGTATATATCTAAAAAAGGCTAATTAGTATTATAAAGGTTATAATATTATAGCTATATAGATCTAGTAGAACTTAGTTATACTTAGAGAAGAAATCTAATAGTAAGAGAAGCTAGTATATTATAAAGTTTTCTAAAAACTTATTACTAGATAGGAGCAAAGCTATATTATATAGGGTAATAGTATTAACCTTAGTTACAGAGTTAATAAGATATATCTTTCTATCCTTCTTTCTAACTAGAAAGAAGGGGTTCTAGTAGGCTATATAGCTTTGCTTAAGGATACCCTTCTTTAGCCTATCCTTTAAGATTATTATTATATTACTCTCTAAGGCTTTTAGAATTAGTATGCTTCTTACTTACTAGACCTTATAAGAGATAACTCTAATTACTTATAGAGGAGCTATAAATAGATAAATAGATCTATAATACTTAAAACTCTATATAAGAGCCTTCTCCCTATTACTTAGAACTTTAAAGAGGAGCTTCTTTTCCTTTAAGTTAAGGTGGTTTACTATTACTAGGATCTTATTAAGTTATTCTGCTATAAGTTGCTCTCTCTTAGAAATAGTTAAAAACTTTAGCTAGATAAGGTTTATAAAGTTGCTTTTTAATATTAGTCTGAGGTTCTCTTTTACTTTTATCTAGGCCTTTAATTTCTACTCTAGGTCTCTTTTAGGTACTAAGCTATTAGAAGGTAAGTTATTAACTAGCTAGACTTTCTTATCTTTTATCTTATATATTATATTAATCTCCCTATATATAAAGGATAGAGTATTATTATAGATATAATTAGTTCTTAGTTTATTCCAGATTCTTATTAGAACCTTTTTTAGGAGGTTCTCTCTCTAGTAGAACTAATAGTATACCTAGGTATTAGCTATATTAAATCCAATCTCCTATTCTAAGTTAAATAGATTTATAAAGAGTAAGGGGTATATTCTAGTAGAAAGGAGAAGTTACTAAAGCTTTTTATTAGCTATAAACTTTAGTAAGTTAGTCTTATATACTACTTACTCCTTATAATGCTCCTAGATAATAGGATTAAATCTCTTAACTATATAGCTAAGAGCCCTAGTATACTTAGATCCTCTTATATTAAGGATACTAATAGTAGTCTTCTAGTTTCTAAAAAGGGTAGCTCTGTTATATATAAGGAGGTGCTTAGCTATTCTAAATAATATAAGCTTAGTGCTATTATATAGCTTAGTAGAGATTAGCTCTTTCTTTTACTAATAGGTTAGCTAGTTTTTATTTCTATCTTATTTCTAGAAAAAGAGAGGTTTACTTAGAATATTAGTTAGAAGTACTAGGATCTCCTCTATCTTATAGCTAGGTATATAGTTAGAATCTATATAGTTAGCTTCCTTTCTCTTCCTCTAGTAGTAATATCTATAAAACTTCTTTAAAAAGAGTTTATAATAGTTAAAGTGCTGCTTATCTTTATAGAATTAGCATCCAGGAGTATACCCTTATAATTCTAAAATAGCCTGGATAATTGCTTTTATTCTTAGTATAATAGTCTATTTAAGGGAGACTTTAAGTACTATATAGAAGATATTACTATCTTTATTAAATATTACTAGAACCTCCTTATCTTCCTCTAATTCTTCTTAGACTGGGAAGTTAAAACCTTCTAGCAAATTAGCTTTTATAGCTAGTATTACCTCCTCTAGTATATATAGGCTAGGCTAGCCTTCTAGATTATAAGGCTATAGCTATAGACTTTTACTTAGTTATCTGTTAATTTCTATAATTACTAAGCTAGCTACTATATTAGGATTAGTAGTAGCAGCCTCTATTTTCCCTCCTCTATGAAAATTAAATAGGCTTACTAAGTATAAGAGAAGCTGGCAGGGTTAGAAAGTATAGTAGCAAAGTAACTAGTAGAATTCAAAGTATAGAATATTAAAGGAGCATAGATTTTCTAATTACTAGTCTAAAAGATACTAATTATCTAAGTTAGTAAGTATTCTAGTATTATCCTAGTATATATAATAAATAGGGCTCTAAGAATTATATTTTTAGATATCTTACTATGCAGGCTAATAAAGAAGGGTATATTAGATATATAATAGCTGCTAATATAGATATTCTTAATTATAATACTCTTAAAAGTTACTATAGCTTAAGTATCTATAAAGCCTTAAACTCTAAGATATATAGAGATAATACTCTCCTATATACTATTATAGCTAATATATTTCTCAGAAATAATATTAATAGTAGTGCTAGTATTAATAATCTTATACTGCTCTAAGTGTATAAACTAGCTAATCCTTATAGTAACCTAGAAGTATAGTATAATAAAGTCTTATATAGTGAGAACTCTATATTAGCAGGTAACTATAGTATAGTATAGGTACTCTACTAAATTATTAAGGGAAGTAACTAGTATATTAAGGTCCTCTTTAAGTTAAGTGCTAGGCAGGATAATATCTATTATATTAATACCTGCTATACTATAGAGAGGCAGTTAACTAAAGATAGAAAGTGCTAGGCTGCTTATAAAGGCTTAGAAACTGCAAATTATATCTATAAAGAGAGAAAAGATACTAGTTAAAGGGAAGGGGGTTAGGCAGGATACTGGGTAAAAGAGGATTATATCTAAACCCTGCTCTTAGTCTAGCATAGTAGCTTTATAAAGCGTCTAAACTACTATAGCCTCCTCTTTATAAACCTAGACTTAAATATAGGCCTTAATAGTACTAATCTCTGCTTATAAGAGTGCTTTATACTAGGATATAAGGGTTAGATTTGCTTATATATTATTCTAGTATCTAATTTCTTATATAAGCTAGCTACTTAATCTGGGGGCTTTTATAATATAGCTAAGTAGGTCTCTCTCTATAAGCATAAATATATCTAGCTATTAATTGCTATTTTACTAGAGGTAGTTCTAGATAACTAGCTTTATATACTTATAAACTATATTATTATAGTTATACTAGACCTAGTAAAGGAAGAACTTAGAGATAGTAACCTTTTTATTTACTTACTTAACTTATAGGTTTTTAGTAAGGATTTAGCCCTCTAATATTATAATAAAAGATTTAGGTTAAGGGGTCTTAGTAGCTTCTAAGAGGCTATTATTAACTAGAATATTCTTATCCTTATCTATAATCTCCTTAATATAAGGCTCTAGGAGTAGAGTGGAAAAATAGACTATATTTAGGTCTATAATATAGACTCTCTTTTTAGGTCTAGTAGCAGGGTAAGATGTTATATAGTAATTCTAAGTTTATAATCTAGTTATAGTATTAATACTAGTATCTATAGAGAGGATAATAGCTAGGGTACTAGGGGCTAGTATATAGATATTAAGGATATTATAGGTAGTATCTAAGGTTACTATACTAGTAGAAGGAGCCTTTGCAGCTAAAGCAGGGATTAGGGGCCTCAGGGTTCCCTATATAGTATACTAGGCATACTTATTAGACTGCTTATAGCTCTTAAACTAGAACTTAACTCCCTAAAAGCTTAGAAAGTATCTATAAAGGGTAAGAATATTAGCTTCTAGCTGCTTAGTCTTATTTATACTAGCTATAAGGATTAGAAAAGAAATAATTATTAGGTTATACTAGCCTTATTAGTAGCCTTTATTAATCTCTTTATTAGAGACCTAGATATAGAGGGAACCTTATAGAGTGCTAATCTACTAGCAGCCTCTATAAAATAAGTATAGCTTTATATTAGAGAAGGCCCTAGCAGCTTTATAATCCCTAGTAAGATATCCTTTCTTACTATAAGTATAGTAGGTATTAGGGTTAATAGTCTCTATAAATCTTAGAGGTCTTAGCTAGTAGTAAGATTTAAGGCCTATAGAGCTTAAGTAACTGCCTCCTCTTAGATTAAAGAGTATATAGCTATATCCTCTATATATAGAGCTATAGTTATAAGAGTTACTGTTATAATAGTTATACTATAAGGGCTTCTATATAGGCTAGGTGTTAGATATATTAGCAGCATATATACTAACTTTATTAATAGCATAATTATATTAAGGGATATTAGAGTAGTATCTAGTTCTAATCTACTTAATTTCTATATCTTTAAGGCAGGTAGTAAGGTTATCTACTTAGGCCTTCTAGTTAGGGGTACTAGTTATCTTATCCTTTAGCTTAGCCTTTATAGATAATACTCTTAATTACTTATACTTAAGTATAGTAACTAGTATACTAGCTAAGGTATCCTCTCTAATACCTTATAGTTATATATATACCTATTAAGACTAAACCTATCTAGTAATTATAACCTCTATCTAGATCTAAGAAACTAAAAGGAGACTCTAGTAGTTCTTATAGAGAATCTTTAAAATATATCTTATAGTCTGCTTAGAAAAGTAGTAGAAGATAATATAGTTAATTTCTATATTAGATAGCATAGATAGTTTCCTTTTAGCTGCTCTATCTTAAAAGTTACTAACCTTAATAAGAAATTTAGAGATATACCTAGAATTACTAATTTCTAGGCTAGAAATAAGGCTTCAGAGCTCCTTATTAGAGTCCAGATAAATATTTAGGTCTATAATACTATATATCTTATAGAGGTTATCCTTAAAAGAGAGCTAATTATTATGCTAAGTAGAAATACTCTTAAAGGTTTACTAATAGGCCTTAATATAGTACTAGCTAACTAGGATAATTATCTTCTTCTTATCTTATCTATAAAGCTTAGTATAGGACAGATAATTCTTAAGAAAGTTAGAAATATTATTACTAGTAAACTTAGAGGCTTCTAGACTATGAGAGATAATTAGGGCAGCAGTATGCTACTTCTATATAGCCTTAGCTAATTCCTTAATTACCTCTATAGTGCTAATAGTAAGCAGAGAGGCTAAGTCTCCTATAAAAAGCATAGTAGTAGCTTTTATAGATATAACCTTATCTAGCTACTAGCCTAGGCCTGCTCCCTATAGCCTAAGAGAAGCTATATCTCTATAGTTCTTATACTTATTATAGATATTCTTACTAGTATAGACCTAGTAACTAATCTTAGCGCTTTGGGACTGCAAAGGCAAAGACTTCTCAGATCTATTATTATTTATAGTAGTAGAGTAAAGAGCTTATTTCTAAATGCTTTTAAATATAGCTTCTTTAAAGGGTTCTATACCTAGAGTATAGTTCTTAGAGCTAGAAGAGTTTAAAATAGATATACTAACTTTAAGAGCTCTCCTAGATTTCTTAGAGCATTACTTAAATATAGTATAGGAAGTAGTTAATATGCTTTATTATAATTTAATATTAGTATTAATATTAAAGTTTATTAATATTTAAATTATCTAATAATAAAAGAGAAGAGTTATATAGTGATTTAATCTATAATAATTAAGTAGATAGAGAGAAAGAGGGCTTTAACCTCCTTCTCTTTCTAGATAGTAGTTATAAATTGTGGGCTAGGGGTGGTTATAGCCTCTATTCCTCCTATAAGTATATAGGCTCTCCTTCTTAATATAGCTAGGGGTAGTTATAGCCTCTATTCTATCTATAAGTTTATAGACTCTTTTCTATTCTTTCTTATAAGTAATATAACACTATAATTTCCTTAATCCTATAGATATTAACTGTATAGTAACTAAGATAAGGCTTAAATTCCCTTAGTTAAGCTTATTAGCCTAACTAGTATTATTAATTTATTATCTTATTACTAATTATTAGATTCTAGGTTATAAAAAGCAGATACTAGCTCCACTCTTATAAGAACTAAGGAGAAAAGAGAAAACTTTTTAACCTAGTAAAGTTTAAAGCTATTATAGCTAGATTTTCAGGGTCTTAAGTATTCCTATTAAAAACTCTAACTATATAGCTATTATGCCTGGTATTTTCTTAGATTAGATCTATAAAGAGACTTTTAAATATTATTTTATAAAGTCTATTATTATTACTACTAAGTTTGCAAAGTTAATATTCTATTAAGTAGTTAGAATAATATATTATAGTTTTATATTAAATATAAGCCTGTTTATATAGTATAGAAGTATACCCCTTTTAAGCACTATAGAGGAAGTTTTAAGAGAGAAGAATCTGCCTCTGGGCACTATTAAAACAGGCTGAGAACCTTGAGACAAAAATAACAAAACTATATACTCCCACACACTTATATAGGAATATCCTAATATTACAGCTTTATATCTAGAGGCCCCAGAACAAAGGAAAGGATCTCTCTGAGCATAATAACCTTATTATAGATATAATCTATTAAGTAAAAGTAATAAAAGCTTCTAAATAATAAGATAAACTGTGATAATAATAACTAATAATACTTCTCTGTCCTCCTCTCTGCTCTTAATAAGGCAAAAGTCCTGCTATGCTATGCTGACTAATATACCTGTCTGGGCACCCTCTAAACTGGGCTGTCTGCACTGCCCTGTCTCACTACTTACTAATTTACTTAAGAAAGATACCTCTTTTTATTAAAAAGAGAAGTATAAAATAGTAATAGATACCTTAAAGTTAATACTTATTAAAGCTCTAATCCTTATTATCTTAGATTATAGCTCTAGAAAAGGAGATATATACCTTATAGTTAATACTAGTAATATAGGATAGAGTAGAGTTCTAGGCTAATTTATTAATAACTAATATATAGTTTCTTACTTTAAGAGTAGTACTTAGTTAGAACTAAAACTATCCTATAATACTAGAAAAAAGGAACTATATAGTGTCCTAAAAGCTTTAAAAAGAGTATATAATTACCTCTATAAAAAACACTTTATTCTAGAAATAGATACCTAGACTTTAGTTATATAACTAAATAGAGCAGCTATAAACCTCCTAGAAGCTCTTATTATTTAATAGATTATATAGATTTAAATATTTAACTTTGAGGTATAATATATCTATAATATATAGAATATAGTAGCAGATAGCCTCTTATAGAAACTTTAAAGCTCTTTAGATATAATTAATAAAAAAGTAAAAGGAGAAATTAATTCTTAGATTAATTTACAGATTTTCTTTATTAATATTAAAGCTAGTTCCTTCTTTAATTAAGTATAATAATATAGTAATATATAATAAATAGAGGAGGTTCTTATAGGAAATATATAGGAAATTATTAGTAGTATAATAACTATTCTAAATATTCTTCTTAATAATTTATAGGCCTATTTAATATATTTTTAATAAATTACCTACTATTTAATAATATAAAGGTGCCCTCTAGGAATTTAACCTATTAGATACTATAATTTTAAAGTTAGAGCCCTAGACTATTATATTTAAAACTACCTGCTTTTTACTAAACTAATAAACTAGAAGCTAATACTAAGATAAATTATAGATAACTCTAAATAGAGAAAAAAGCTAATTATTAAAGCCTATAAGAAAAGCAGTTATAGAGGTAAGTAAGCTATAGTAAGGAGGTTATCTAACTATTATATATAGAGTAATATATATTTAGAAGTTAAAGAGTCTCTAAGAAGTTATTCTAATTACTAGAAGAGGAGAGCTTAATATATAAATAATATAAGAACCTATAGTTTACTAAAGGGATTACTCTTTATAAGGATTTTATTAGATATATAGAGAGTAGATAAGTAGTATCTTATAGAGGCTTAGAACCTACTTACTAGATAGCTTAAAGTATACTAGCTTAGATAAGTAACTATAACTAAGATTATAAAGTTTATTTAAGAGGAGGTTATCTATTAATATAAGCTATATAGTAAAATTATTATTAATAGAGGTCTAGAAAATAAGAGTATTATTATTAAGTTTAATAAAAGGTATAATATAAGGAGGAAAGTAATATTAGCTTATAATCTAAGAGCTAATAGGGTAATTAAGACTAGTTATTAGCCTATTACTTATTCTTTATTAATATAAACTAGAGGAAGGAAGAATATTAACCCTTAACTATATTTACCTATTACTCTATTTATAGACTAATTAAGTATTTATACTTTAACTAGTTTTAGCTCTTTTTATCTTTTATATAGATTTAAATCTATTATACCTATTAAAACCCTAATACTAACCTAGAGGGTTTTTAATTAGAATTTAGTAACTATATAGAAGGAGGAAGTTTAAATATATCTATAAGCCTTTTTATAACTTAATAAAGATAGAAAGTAAGCTAAAAAGATAATTAAAAGTTAATATAAGAAGACTATAAAATAGAGTAATAATTAATATAAGCAAATAATAAGAAAAGAGAGGCTAGAAGTAGGTAATTTAGTTCTAGTATTTAATATTAAGGAATTAATTAATAAATCTTTAATTAAGAAGCTTAACTACTAATAGCAAGGCTCCTTTTATATCTTATTATATACCCCTAACACTCTATTATATTAACTAGTAATATTAGCAGGAAAAGAGATTATAAGTAGAATATTTAGTAGAAATTAACTTTAGAAATTTATTTAAGTATTTAAAGGATATTAGAAACTAAGTAATATAGATATTTATAGATCTAATTTAGAGAGAAACCTAGTAAAAGTCTTTCTAGTACTAGGAAATAAAGAGTATAATAACTATATACTAGAAGAAGATAATAAAGAACTAATAGTATCTAAAAAGATAATTAAAAATAAAGAGGAGAATATATTATAATCTATAATAAGATTAAAATAATATCTAAGAAACTTAGAAATAGTAATTAAAGTATTAAAGGCTAAATAGTAACTAGTAGTAGAAATCCTATAGATATTAAAGGAGAAAGAGAGAGAGTATATTAAGATAGAGGATTTAAAGAACTTATAATCTTTCTTTTATTCTTAAATATTTAGTTTAATAATTTATAAACCTATTTATACTTATTTATAGAGTCTTCTTTTCTTTATCTCTTATATTTTAAAAGTTTAAGATTTTAGAAATAATATTCCTAAACTTTAAAGATAAGAATAAAAGATAATATTAACTTATTAAAATATATTACTCTACTATTAACTATCTTTTAATATAATAGTAATCTATCTGCTAATAACTTTAATATCTATACTAAGTATAAGATATTAGAGATTTATAGCTTCTTAATAATAATACTAAAAACCCCCCCTATAAATATAGCTATTACTAAACTAAATAAATAAGAGAACTAATAGTTTAAGGATAGATAGAAGAGAAGAAAAAAGAAGAGAGTATTAAAGTATAGTTACTAATTTATAAAAAGGATACTAATATCTAAATAACTAAAAGTATAGTAATAAAGCTATTAATACTAAAAGCAGCTATATAATACTATTACTAGTAAAAAAGATAAGGATATTTATAATAGAGATCTTATTAATTTTATACTTAGATAGGGTTTAAAGTTAGTTTTATAGACCTATTTAAAAGGTATTTCCTTTATATTCTTATTACTACTTAATAATACTTCTATTATTTCTTCCCTTTTCTTCTATTCTATAAAGATATATTTAGTTACTCTATCTTTCTTTTCTTAACCTATAATATAAAGCTCTAAATAGTTAGTAATCTCTATAAGGTTAAAGTTTAGAAGAGGCTCTAGTATAAAAAGATACTAAGAGTAGATAAACCTAGCTTCTAGGTAATACTTTTAAGCCTATTAAGAATAAAAAGTATTTTAAAGGATTAAAAAGTTAAATTTAAATATAGCTAATATAGCAGTATTAGCTAGAATTTAAGACTATAAAATTATTATAATACTATTAAACTCTCTACTCTTTCTTGCTTTATTATTATACTTAATTCTATATTTATAATACTTATAAATACTTAGATTATTATAAGAGTAATTCTCTTAGACTTTATAAAAGAAGTAGTTAGTATAGAGAGTATCTAGTATAGAAATATATTTAAAGTATAATTTATAGATAAAAATACTAGTTATAGGGTTTCTTATAGTATAAGTATACTCCTTATAATAGATATAGAGTATTATATTATAACTATCTTAGAATTAGATAAATAAGCTATAAGTAGCTACTATATACTAAAAAACCTTTATCTACTATAAGCTAGAAAGAAAGATAGTAGAGGTATAAATAAAGATTTAATAGTAAAAGTTACTAGTTTTCTTAGTTACCTTAAATATTTAATTAAAGTCTTATTTACTAAGATAAACTTTTTAAAAAGCTAGTCTTATTATATTAGCAGTTTTATTAGAAAATATCTATAAAATTAAAGCTACTTCTAAATATTTATTACTAGAAATATTAAGTTAGAGCTAAGTAAGACTTATAGTAACTTAAAAAGATAATAGATATTAGTTAAGTAATAAAAAGTATAAGAAAAAGAGGATTACCTAAAACTAGTTATTAGAATACTAGATAAAAAGAGATATATTATTCTATTTTATCTAAGATATAGAGATATTAAAACTAAGTATCTAAAAGGTAGCTTTTAGAGAAAGATAATAAAGATAAGGCTAATTAGTATTCTTAATATCTAATATAAGGAAGTTATAGTTAGCTATAGTAAGAGAAGGTAATTTATAGATATAAGAAAAAGAATTTAAAGAAGTTAAGTTAAAATTAAGAAATAGAGAAGAAGATAACTATTAGAGAAAGAGAAGTTAATATTAGAGAATAGAGGAGAGTATTTACCTAGTTTTATAACTAGATCTCTTACTTTAATAGCTATAAATAGCTACTATTTCCTTTATTCTTTTCTTATAAATAACTACTCTAATTTACTATTAGATATATTATTAGATTTTTTATTTTAAGTTTATTTTACCTTTATTAGAGCTAAGAGAGCTAAGAGAAAAAGAAGTTAATTATTTCTTTTATAGAATATTAATAAATTACTAGTACTTTAAAGTAATTAGTAGATATAAGAGGGTATTATTAACTCTTCTAGCTCTCTAGATCTTCTCTTTTTTATCTATATTTATGTTATATATATAGGTATAGGGTAAGTGGAAGGAAGTTATCTATTATAGCAGAAAAGGAGTGGCTATAGGTGAGGGTCTATATATAGAGCCTTGTATAGTGGGTGTGGTGCTTAGAGGACGGTGCTAGTAGCACTGAGAGCTCTGGAAGAGGTCTGGGCTATATGATATACCCCCCTAGAAATAGCAGAGCAGGCTAGTAGAGCAGTCTCTGCAAAGCTAGTTCTAAATAGAAAAGAAGCTATCTATAATAGGGTATATATAATGCTTATAGTATATAGTAAGATATTAGCAATATAATAGGGGGCTACCTCTAGTTATTACTAAAGGGGCTTATTAGGTATATAAGCCTAGTAAATATATATTATACTAGCCTATAAGTATAGTCTTTAATAGTATAATATGCTTAGGAAAATATACTATCCTATAGGTATAGTCTTTAATGCTATAACACTAGTATATAGGTTAATTATATAATAAAAGAAAAATTAAGCATAATAGAGGGGTTTTAAAGTAGCTTTTTAACACTTAATATTTATAAGTAGTTACTACTAATTATAGTACTATCTAGTAGCTTAGATATTACTAGTAAGGATATACTACTTATCTATTTATAAGTGCTCTTTAATATCTCTAGTATTCTTAGAATTAATATAGATATCTCTCTTACTAGTAAGTGCTTTTTAGAGCTAGCAGCACTTAAGTAGGGGCTACTTATAGTAGAAATTATAGGGGTATTTCCACTTTAAGTGTTCTAGTAGGTGCTAAGGCTGGAAGCCCCTATTAGTAGGGTTCTAGCTCTTAGTAGAGTATATAGAAGAGGGTTTAGTGTTATTAGAGCAGCCTATAAGTGAGGCATAAATACTATAATCCTTTAAGTAGTTACTAGTAGAGTAGTTATAGTTATAGAGGATAGCTGTGAATACTCTTCTATACTTAGTAAGCAGCTAAATAGGTATCCTAGCCTGCTTAGTAGCTAATAGTATAAGTTATATATAGTTTGCCTAGTCTAGAAGGTAGTGTGTAGTAGTATTAAGAAATAGCTTAATACTAAGAGTACTAATAACCTCTAAAGTGTTATATATCTTAGTAGTCTATAATATAGTATACTACTTATTATACTAGTATATAGGCTATATAGTATATATATAGAGCATTTAAAGGTATTTCTCCTATATAGTAGCCTCTATAGAACTAGTAGCAGGGTAGAGATAGTAGTAGAGGGTTCTTATAAGCTCCTAAATAGATATCTTAGTATCCTTATTATATATAATCTTAAGCTATATAGTAGTAAGTATATTAGAGTTAACTGAAATAATAATAAAGTTATATATATAGTAGTAACTAGTACTAGCCTCCTCCTATTTAGTAGTAGTAAGCTTCTAGTTATAGTAGCATATAGTATGCTCTTTCTAAACGTTCTCTGGAAGTACTAGGAGTAGTGGAGCAGGCTTAGATAACTTCTTAGTTAATATATATATATTATAGTGGGCAGTTTAGTATATATGCTATATCTAATACTTAGCCTCCTAATAGGCTTATAAAGCAGCTTATTAATACTTTATAGTACTTTTAAGTATAAGAGGTTAGATCTGCTCTAGTAATAGTATATTAGATATATTAGAAGATAGGTTAATATACTTCTAGATATAGCACTAAATAGCTTAGTAATAAAGAGTAAGCTCCTAGTAAGGCTAGTTATATAGGTAAGTAAGCTTCTAAGTAATAATAAAAGAGGTGGAGGTTATTATAAATATATAGGTCTTTATAGCATAATATATATAGATATAAAAAGAGTGTGTGAGATTAACTCTTCTATACTTATAGATAATAGTTAGGGGTAAACTAGATAGTTAGCAGAGCTAGGCTTATAACTATTATATATATAGGTGCAGGGTAAGTGGAAGGAAGTTATCTATTATAGTAGAAAAGGAGTAGCTACGGGCAAGGGTCTATATATAGAGCCTTGCACAGTGAGTGCAGCGCTTAGAGGATAGCGCTAGTAGTGCCGAGAGCTCTAGAGGAGGTCTGGGCTATGCAATAATTTATATATATTACCTAACCTATTCTTTTAAATAGGAGATACTTAATATTAACTACTATACTATAATATCTTTAGATTTTATAATTACTCTTATTTAATTTATCTATTTAGTCTATAAATTAGTTACTCTTTCCTTCTACTAGCTTTCTTTCTAAAAATATTATAATAGGAAAGATTATTTTTAATAATAGTAATACTCTAGATAACTATATTTAGGAGCTAAGATCCTTAAAGCTTTCTACCTTTAATATTAGATAACTAATAGATCCTATACTTAATAAACTAAGTAAGAGCTAATTCTAAGTATAAGACTAGATTATTAGAAATATATTAGGCTTTAAACTTATAGAAAAACTAAGATATTAGCTACTAATAATTAAATATAAAACTCTACTTCTATAATACTAAAATATAACTAGCTAAATATATCTCTCTAATTTACTAATAAAATATATACTTATTAAATACTAGAGCAAAACTCTAGATATAGTATAGAAGTTATTCCCTCCTTTTAAACTATAGTATATTATTACTAGCCTATATAATACTATTAGAATATTAGAAACTAAAACCCTAATATACTATATAAATATTATAATAATTATATATTACTTTATAAGATCTATTAAAGCTAGATAACCCTTTTAGTACTATATAATTAGAGGTATAAAAGATAACTTTAATAATAGAAGTCTGAGAGATAGTATAACTATCTAGCTTAAGAAGAAAGCTCTAGATATACTATTTATCTACTTATAAATACCTAAATTAAATAGAGTAGTCTTTTTAGGACTGCTAATTAACTTATATAATAGATAAAACTAGTTTTATAATAATTAGTAGTTAGAAAAGAGAGTAGAGAAAAGACTATAAACTCTAATATATATTATAACTAGAGTCTTATCTAAAGCTCTAGCTATTATAACTAAAGTCTTATTAAGATAACTATATCTAATTAACCTTTATTATACTAAACCTCTATTATAAGCTTCTAGCTTATATCTAGTTAACTAGTTTAGATCCTTTATATAATCTAGAAGCCTAGTACTACTAAAATAGCTTCTATAAGTAAGAAAAAGAACCTAGATTAACTAACTATTAGTAACTTTTATAAATAAAGAGCTATTTAAAAGGTATTAGGTCTCTTTAAAGCTAGATAGAACTATTTAAAACTAAATCTTTAAGAATAGAAAGAGAATACTAGAGCAGATAGTACTAAAAGTAATAAAAGACTAGAAGAATAAATATATCTTATAATTTATAGACCTAAAGCTCTCCTTATCTAATAGAATAAGTTTTAACCCACCTATATCTAAGAATATTTATTTATAGATCTAACCTACTAGTATATCTAATACTAAGGCCTTAAAAAGTAATAAAGAATTATCAGAGTATCTAACTATTTAAAATATAATAATAAGAGATAAGATTAAGAAGTATAAAAGGGTAAATAATTAGTAGTAACTAATTAATTTATTAAAGTATTATAATTATTCTAGGTTTATAAAACTATTAATATTACTATACTTTATACCCTTTTTAGTAGAATAAGTTATTTTTAAATCCTATAATAACTTAGCAGTTTTTAACTATATAAAGCCTGCTAACCCTATACTAAATAATAATTAACCTATTCTAGTAGTCTCTTAGTATATATAAAATAACTAGCAGTTAGCAGATCACCTAATAACTAGATATAGGTAAGAATTAGTTATTAATAGTATAGAAAAAGTAGAATATCTTTCTAACCTCTATAATATATAAGAAATACTAATAAGATAAGAAAACTTAAATAACTTTAAAGTTATAAGCCTTCTTAGACTTATAATTAGAGGGTTTCCACTTTTTATCTATATCCTACCTTAAAAGCTATCTTAAATACCTAGAACAGAGATTATAATAGATATAGTTAGTATAATAAGAGGAGATATAAGTAACCTTTAAAATACTATAGCTACCTTTTTATTACTTAATTATAGTAATAGTTATTAGATAATAATTATTATAAACTAAGTAAATAGTAATTACTTTTACTAGAACTCTATATAGGATTTAAAAAGTAACTAATAATTTATAAATATTATAAATAATCTTAACAGATAATACTATAAGATAGGGGCCCTGGTATATCTTAGAATAATCCTATTAACTAGTTATTATATAGTTAATTTAACCTAATAAAGAAATAGGTTTATATATAGACTTAGATATATTAAATAGGTCTAAGTATTCCTTTAAGAGGGTATCTTATTACTATAATTTAGCTATATAGCTAGGAGAGATAGAGAACTCTTTGCTAATATAGAAATCCCTTTAGTTAACTAATATATTTCTACTATTACTATAAAATTCTATAATATACCTATTAATATTAGCTTTACTCTATAAGATATCCTATATAGCTAATAAGACTTTAAAAAAAATCCTTTCTTCCCTATATAACCCTCTATATCTAAACCTAGCTAACTCTTACTTCTAGATAATAATATAGAGAACTTTAGGAATAATAATAAGCCTGGAATTTCCCTTCTAAGAGATTTACTAGGATTAGCTTTATTTAATATATTAGATAGTAAACTTAATTATTTAGAATACTAACTTTAAATATAAGTTCTTTAAATACCAGATTAAAGTATAAATACTAAACCTTAATTATAAATTATAATTATAGATATATTATCTTATCCTAAATATTCTAATACTTTAAATAAATATAACTATAACAGAGAAGACTATATCTAATAGAGAGTTAATTAATAGAAATAGATAAAGCAGAATACTCCTAAAAGGTTATATTACTATAATTTCTTATATCTATCTTAGTAGGGAGAATAGTTTTAGCTATATTAGGGTTTAGAATAGAATAAGGAATATAATAAGAGAGAGGAGGTTATAAGGCTATTATTAAGGTATAGTTTATAATAAAAGATAATAGCACTTAATAGACCTTCTTAATAGCAAAATTGCCTGCTAAGAAGAAACTATTAAATAGAAGGGTCTATAAATAGGATTTTATATATTTTTTATATAAGTAGATTTATTTATCTATTAAGACTCTCCTTTATAATATTATAAAGAGTCTTAAAGGGATAATTAGAATAGAATAAGTAGAACTTAGCAGTATAATTTCTAAGAGAGCTCTCTTAGTATATAGATCTATTATAGAAGGACTATAGTTAAGGAGAGAGAAGGAATATAGAGGAGAGGAGAACTTATTATTATTATTATTAATATCTTAATACTCTATTCTTAAGTTTTTTAGGATTTTCTCAGTAAATTTATGCTTATTTTTAGTAATCTCTTTTAATTAGATCTGCAAATCACTTTATATATCTTTTAAGTCTATTTTTATTATTCTAGCCTATTTATAGGTGGAGTTATATTATTTGCTATCCTTTCTAGCCCTTATAGCCCTAGCCTTTATTAGTATATAAGTACTATAAATTATAATATATAATAGAGTATTATTTATATAAAGTATAGATATAATAGAATAAAGCACCTTTCTATTAGAAGTTTATATCTATATAAGTATTATTACCTCTTATATTTTATATAATATATACTCTCTGCTCTGATTTATTAGCTATAGATAACTAGGTTTTAATCTTTACCTTATTAATTACTAAAAATCTTTTACCTCCTTTCTCTATTAAGCTAACTATTACAGATCTACTTTTACTAACTTTCTGCTTTTATGCCTTCCTCCTATTAACACTTACCTTTATTTTTATTTTATCCTTTTTTTCCCTCCTCACCTATAACTTTTTTCTAAATACTACCTAATTAATAAAAAATCCTTAACTCTTTCTAAATTATTATTCTTTTTAAGTTATTATTATCACTAATAACCACTCTTTATATTATACTCTTAACTTTAATAAAAACCTTACTAATACCTCTTTAGATTTCTAATATTATTAGCCTTTAATATAACCTGATATAATAGACTCTAAGCAACCTACCACTTCTAGTAGTAACCTATTATATTTTCAGACTTATAAGTTAAAAATTCCCTAATCTCCTTGCCTATAAAACCCTGCTAATATCTTTACTATTTATTACCTAATTATTACTAATTAGCTTTAATATAGCCTAGATAAATTTCTCTAGCAAAAATCCACTAACTATATTTAACTGCTCTCCTTAGATAGGTATATACCTATAGCTAAATATTAATAATTATAGTTAATAGTTACTAAAAACCTCCTAAACCTATTTAATTACTAGAGCCCCTCTATCTATACTAATAATACTACCTAACTCCCTATAACTAAAGACTAATATACTACTATAGAGGAGACTTACCTAGCTTAAACTTCTAAGAATTAATATAATACTACTAATAACTAAAATGCTCTCTAGGTTAAGGATAGTTAGGTAACTACTACTACTACCTAGAATAATAATATACTATAGGTTAATAATAGATAGGGAAATATATCTACTAACTAGGACTTTAATAATAAGGATATTATATATAATAATATAAATCCTATTAATCCCTGGGGAAATAAGCCTAAATATAATAAAGAATTGCCTCCTTATATCTATATTAATATTAATTATTATAAGGAAAAGATCTCTAAATTTACTACTCTACTAGAAGCACCTAATATTACTAATATAATTAATAACCTTCTAATTAATACTATTAATAAGAAATATTATAAGTATATTATAGCTAATATCTCTAAAATTAGTATACTCTTACTTAATATATAATAAGTTATATTAGAAGCTTAAGATATATTCCTGGAATCCTTAAAGCTTATATACTTACTTAGAACTAATAAACTTATTATAAAATACCTTCTATTTATACTTATTAAAGCAGGTTTAGACCTAGATAATATTTATACTCTTCTTACTATTATTAAGTTACTTACTCTCTCTAGGAAACTTTAACTCTTATACTATTATAAGGTAAAAGGTAAATATTTCTGCTTTATAAGAATTAAGATTCCTATCTATGCTCTAACTTCTATATCTATTATTAGAGCTACTAATTAAAATAATATTATATTATTATTATTAATACTAGAGGTTTAGAAACTCTATAATTATATTACTATTATGCTTATAGTAAACTGCAGATAGACTTAGTTAGCTATAATATAGCTAACTACTAATAATAAGCTAGTATAGATATATCTTAATTAGTAGTAAAAGAATATCTTTATAAAAGATATAGATATACAACTTTTAATAATACTTCCCCCTAACTAAGTAAGTATCTTCTAATTTCTCTCTACCTTATCTAATAATATTAAGAATATAACTAATAACCTAATATATATCTAGGATATCTTATTTTGCTACTTTAAAGACTTTAATAATCCCTGTTAGCTTAACTAGAGAACTATTTAAGTTAGTACTAAAAAGCCCTTATTACTAGCACTATTATAACTAGTCTTTCTTATAGATACCTTATATATAATAGCTTTATAGATATCTAACTATAAGGAATTTAAAGTTAATAATAGTAGTATAGCTAAGTTAGAAACCTATACCTTCTATAAAATAGCACTTTTTCCAGATTTATAATTAGTATAGCTATTAAGTAAGAATAAATATAGTATCTAACCTAATAGTACTATTTAATAATACCTTAGTATAGTTATACTAAACCTAATAATTAAGAGCCTTCCTATACCTAATATTAGCATATTATTTAAAGTTATTCTCTCTAATATATTACCTCCTATATTATAGGACCTTCTCCTAGATAAATCTGATACTAATACTTCTATATAATATATACTTAACTATCTTATTACTAGGACACTAGAACTATCTGTTAAATATAATACTGCTTTATATAAGGTATAAGAGTATATTTATAAAGAAGCTAAGTCTAACTAAAATATAGATATAGTGGCTAATATTATTACTATCCTTTCTAATTAGCTACTATCTAAGCTTACTAATAACCTGCCTGAGAATATAGCTTTCTAAGATATATATATACTTATTACTATTAGCCTCCTGCTTTATTTCTTCTCTATTTATATAGATAAGGATAAATAGCTTAATATCTTTCTATAAGTATTTAATAATATTAACCTAACTATATCTATATATAACTATTTACCTCTCTGCCTAGTAACTTAAGTTTTACTACTCCTAGATAGATCTGTAAATATAATATACCTTAGTATTTATATTCTATATAAATAAGGCTAGCTATTATCTATAGAAGCATCTCCTATTAAATTCTTAATATATTCTAATATAATTAAATCTCTTTATAAGTCTACTATCTTAGAATAGATAATCTATATAGTATTTAATAGTAACTCTCTATATTAGTAAATACTAATAATCTTCTATATCTAGATTCTCTAAGATACTATTAAAGCTAAAATAGTAGTAATTTCTAAGATATCTATAGTATTAGAAGGTTTATATTATAATATAATTTAGTACTTTATATTAAAATTTACTATTATATACTACTATAATATCTACTAAGATCTGCTAGAACTTATATAACTAAAGCTCTAACCCCTCTATAATATTCTTACTATAATATTATAGTATTACCTAGCTTAACTTCTTACTTTTAGTAGCAGCCTAGACTTAGAAAAGATATTAGCTATACTTAATATTACCTCTATATTAAGCTATAATACTTTTCTTAGAGCAATCTAGTTACTATATTCTAATAAACTCTATAATAATACTATTACTAAACTTAAATAAACTTTTTATAATTCTAGAAGTATCTATTATTTTTATACTTACTATACTATAATAGTAGCTATTATAAGTTATAGATAGTATAACCTAGATAAACTCTAAATTAGACTAGATAGTGCTATATCTATAATTACTTACTCTATTAATATAGTAAATAACTATAAGGATTATAAATACCTACTTATTAATCTAGATTTCTTAATAATATAGTGTCTATTTATAATAGAAAAAGTAAAAGAAAATAAGGATATTAAGTTTAATATCTTTATAGAACTCTAATCTAAGTCTAAGTAGACCCTAGAAAAATATATCTAAGCTATTAGTAATATAGATATACTAATTACTATAGTACTTCTATCAATTTATTTTATTATTATAACCCTATATATAGTTACTAATTATATATCTATATATAATAAGGATAATAATACTATATAGTTACTATTTACTATTTTTATAGATAAGATAGGTTATATGCTAGAAGTATAATAGTAGATAATACTTACCTACTATAACCTAAAGCTTATTATTACTATAGAGGATATAGTCTAATTTAGACCTATATTAAAAGCATATAACACTTATAGCTATAAGGCTTTCTTCTCTCTATAATATCTTATATTATTTCTTTTCTATATAGAAACTACTAGAGCCTTATCTGCTATTTTTCTTATTAACTAATAAAACTAGAATAGAATTATAGAATAGGCTATAAAAAACCTATATAAAGGAAAGATAAATATTATTTATTCTAATATAGATATAGTAAACTTCTTTAAATATCTTAGTAAGAAGCTATTTTACTTTAATAATCTTATAGTAAATAGTTTTATTATAAATATAGTTAAGGGTAATAAATAATATATTAGCACTTTAAAAGCTAATATTACTAACTAAAACTATATTATCTAACTTATTCTTATTTTATTTATAAAAGGTTTTCTATTTACTTTAAATAATAATAGATAGGGTAATTTAATAGTTATTATAGGATATTCTAGCTAATTAATAGCTTATAAATAAGAGTAGGAAAGAATTACTATAAATTAATTTATTAAAGATAATATCTAATTTAGAATAGTTAATAACTCTATATTAGTAGAGGCTAATATTATTATCTTTAATATAGTTTACTTAGACTTACTTAGCTTTCTTAATAATACTCCTTATATAGTAGTTACTACTACTTATATAAGAGATATAATAATTATAATTCTTAATACTAAGAACTAGACTAAGAAAGTTAATAATATAGTACTATAAGCAAACTTTATAATATCTAACCTTATTATTAACTATTAGAACTAGCACTTTAACTATTAATATATTAATATTACTTAACCTTTTAAAGGTTTAGGATATATACTCCTCTATATATATTATAATTATAATAAATATATTAATACTAACTATAAAGAGAAAACTAAGAAATAAGTAAGTAAGTAGATATAAGGTTAGATAAAGGAAAAGCCCTCTATATATCTATATAACTATAAACTATATAAAAAATCTTATTATTATTTCTTTTACTATCTACCCCTTCTAATAAAGTCTACCTTTAATATTAAACACTAAGACCTTATAATAACTATAACTAGTAAACCTTATAAATATAATACTACTAATAATAGATATTCTATCTATATAACTATAGAAATATATTATATATATATATAAATTATAGATAATAGATATTTTAAACTCTATACTTCTATTATAAACTTTAATAAGAAATTAGAATCTTACTTATACTTAAAGGCTTAAATTAATATAGTATAATTAGCCTTAAAAACTATATAGTCTAACTATAAGCTTCTAACTATATAATATAATACTACTAGTATTATAGTTTTTAAAGCTAAAGTAATTAGTTATATATCTCTATTTCTAGAATACTAATAAGACTAATAAGATAATAGCTTATAAAATAAAGATAAAAACCTATAACTAGGATCTAATAATATATACTTAACTAATATTACTAAAGTTAAAGTAGTATTTATATTCTTAGAATAATAATAAGAATAATAGAATAATATTCTATAAGACTAATCTACCTTTACTACTAACCCTATATTATATATATAGAATAACTAGGATATCTAGAATAATAACTAACCTTTAATATATAATATAAATATTTAATAGTAGGAAATAAAATAGAATAGAGATAAGAACTTAGTATAGGATTAGATAAGATATAATACTATAATAGATACTATAATAGATATAGAATTATAATTATTTCTTTATTTATTTCCTTTTTTTCCTTTCTCTTTTTTCTTAAGTTATAATAAGAATATTACTTTTTTTAGACTAGAAACTATTATATAATATAGAATAGGTCTCCCACTAGGGTAGACCTCCTTTTTATAGTAACCCCTACCTATATATTTAGCCTTACTAGATATATCACTCTAGAAACTTATTAAGAGATATGTTTATTTGCCTATTACAGGCAGTTCTATTTATTATTTATCGTTTATTGCAGAGCTCCGCTCTTTATAGTTGCTGCCACTGAGGCTGCCTGCGGCGCCTATAAGAAGCGCCACACTGGCAACGAGCAGTGGGACACCTGCCCTGACTACTACCTTGTAAGTTGCGCATTTTCCAAATCGACTGTAATCCTTACCATGCTAACCTGGCTTTTCCAGGGTGTCAAGACTCAAGGATGACGATGCCGCTGTTTCTACCTGCAACAGCACCGCCAAGCACATTGGCGGTGACGAGTGGTAGGAGTACTGCATGGGAGGAGTAATTTTCTGAGACTGGTTACTAGCCATTGATGAGCCGGCTATTCAGATATACCGTTCTGAGCGGTGTTCACTTTACTTCAGAATGGCCTCGGTCTCTGTGTAGAGGACATCTTGGTCAAATATGCCCCTTATATTCTTTTTCTGACTCGGAAGTAATTTTATAAGTACTTTGACCACGATTATATCATTTAACATAGAGTACACAACATTTAGGAAGGGTTTCAAATACATGCTAAGGAACGACTGCTCTGTCTACGAGGCCCCTTTTGATCTATTCTTTCCGACTTTAAACTGAGACAACGCTCCCACTGACGTTTACTCTATGCTGATTTTGAAGGATCCCCGGTTACATTTGTCTTGTAACGTCGGAAACCGAGGGCTGGCATGCTGGAGCGTGGCTTTGCTACAAATGCGATGTTACTGTGGGATAATAGTTTAAGGAGAAGCCGCACACTGTACTGCTTTAGAAGCGAATAATTGAGCGATCTCCGTGTTTTTCATTCACCAGCCGGGTTCACGGCAGACAAACATAGGGCAGAGAAACCCCAAAAAGAAAGAAAATAAATACTTCAACGTGATATCGTGACTAATTAGTTGGCGGAGTAGCCTGAACACATTCAGCGCCGGATGCCGCCTATATTCTCGCTCTAAAGTCACAATCTTAGCGCGGCAGCCTACAGCCAACTCCAACTTCCCCTTGCTTCCGAAATCGTTGCCTTGAGCAAATTCACGACGCGAGTCAGAGTGTCCTGATACAAATAACTGCGACATCTACAGCAAAGTTGAGTTGCAACCATCTTGCAAGCATTTCCGTTGCGCTTATTGCCTCTCAACTTCTCAACCAGTCGATTGAAGAATCCGCTCCCGCTATCGACACCATATTAGTTGCTTCAATATGTCTTTTGGATGGGTCACGGAAGAGCCATGGGTGGTCCCGCCCAGTGAGCCTGACCACATGTTTGTGAGGGTTGTTAACAGCCCGTGGCACGCAAGGACAATCAATGACAATGGAACCGAAACAAGGACGACGGAGAAGTCAACAGGCTCATTCGACCAGCATTTGGCATCGGAGTTGACGCAATTCCTAGGCGCAAATTCCCCAGCGCCGTCTTGAATTTGGCTGCCGTCACATTGACGTACGAGGAGCTAGCCACGATGTGGTTCATTGAGAAAAGTCACAAACAAGCCCGACTGGCACGTCAAGGTTTTTGATGACGAAATTTCCGCCAAGTGGAAGTCTGAAGTCGTGGCCGTTGACTGGGCGGCTATCGACCTCGAATGGGCGCGGTTCAATGACGCCATGTTCGAATATGTTCGTCCCATGCCTTGCGACCTCAGAGTTATGCTGGCGTCACCTGACTAATATCATCCCAGTGCATCAAGGAACTTCCGCAGAAGGCCAGGCTGTACGAAGCCACTGGTTTAAACCCGGTGTTTGATGCGTCGGCTGCAGAGATCAAGGCGGAGCTGAAGAAAGCAGTCGCCGTCTTGGAGAAGGTCCCCGAAGAGGAGAAGGACTGGCATCCTGGAAGCGATGATAAGGTGCTCGATCTCGTTCATCCATCGTTGTGGCCACTCGCCTACGGCGTTTCCCGCATCCTGGCCGATAAACGGATTTCTCTGGAAGAGACCCTCAAAGGTTACAAGTACCAAGACCCTCAAGTTTTGCGGTTTAGGTGAAGTCGTTCCGAAACCCGTTCCGGCAGGTCCGTTATGGTCCGCGAAATACCAATGGATTCCATGTGACATTGAACTCGGCACCGGCAAGCCCCGTATTGCATGCTACATTAACAACTTACACCCGGAGAAACACGCCGATCTCTACTTTGTCATCGAGTAGGTCATCGAAAAGGTCCCCCCGCTATTGGATGTTGTTTACCGGTGGCCGGATTGGTTCGAGATGCAACGCGTCAAGGTCCATGATGTGCGAAAGGAGTGCCTTATATACAATGATTCTGACTGTTACCCGGAAGCACGCCCTGAAGAACCGGACGAGGAACCTTGCAATGAAGATGAGTACAAAAACAAATGGGACGACAGCGGTGACGAGCCGGACAGCGAAATCTTCAAAAAAGGATAAGGTCTGGTTCAAAGCAACCCATCCGGGGCCGGGCCTAGGGTTGGCAATTACCCGGCCCACGGGTCCCATGGGTACCCGCGAGATGGGTAGGTAGTTATGGGTAGTACCCATGGGTTTGGGTAATTGAGCCCATGGGTATAGTGCGAATACTGTACCCATGGGTAGTTTTGGGTACTACCCATATGGGTACCCGTGGGTAGTTAGCAAGCCTACCCATCCCGTCAAGAGGCTTGAGATTCCGAAGTACCGACCGTCGAAGCTTAATCCTGAAGAAGTTCAACTAGAAGACGGCTTCTTCGACAACTTCAAACGACTCGACAACTTCAAACGACTCCAAATCATTGTGAAGGTGGCGAAAATTCACCTAACGCCGGAAATGCCGACATACGATGGTGGTTCTTGGCATATCGAGGGTTTGAACTTTGCTCAATGGACACATCTGCGCCACTGCACTCTACTACTACGAAAACGAAAACATCACGGATAGTCGCCTTGCCTTCCGGACCGCATCCAACAAGGAAAACCTAAGAGAGGATCTCGGATACGAACAATATGATCACTACTCCATTGGCAGGACCTTCAAATTGACGCCCGAGGCGACACCCTTCAGGACCTCGGAAGCGTGCTCACTCGCGAGGACTGCCTGATCGCTTTACCAAATGTTTACCAGCATTGTGTTGCTCCTTCTGAGCTGATTGACAAGGAAAAGCCTGGGCATCGAAAGATTCTTGCGCTGTCCGTCGTTGACCCGGCGAGTTCGGTCATCAGTACCGCCAACGTGCCGCCGCAGCAGAGGCATTGGTGGAAGGATGGCGTCGCGGCGGGGCGTCTCCCTCCCTCAGTTGTAAACATGGTTTGGGACAATTTGGACGTCCCCATCAGTTTGGACAAGGCCAACGAGATGGGATTGGATGTGATGCAGGAGAGAACGGCTGTTGGGAAGGCCACTATGAAACGTGCAGAGAAAGAGGAGTTTGACTTCTGTGAGCATTCAATCAATGCTGGAAAAGAATTGAAATCAATATAGAAGGAGGCTGCACGTCCAGTGGAACCAAGAACCTGCTGTAATTCTTCGCATGCATTATTGTGTCTGCGTGGGCCTTATTTCAGTGCGCCAAATGCTGCCGAACTTACTCTTTTGTTACGAGGTGAAGTTCGCAAGCATATCTCAGATCGAAACGCTGCAGCACCCATTCGTTGGCGCTGATGCCACATCTGCGGTCGCGTTTAACAGTTTCGTTGCTCATTACAATCGAAACCAACTGTATACAGCCAGTTATGCTATCGGGCCGTACAACTTTGCCAGGCCTATTTGGCGTCACTTGACGACTTGATGCTTCAAATTCCAGTTTACAAAGCACCACTCATCGAACCTGAATCTGAGGACTTTGAAATTAGCCAATGATCATGGACATTTAGCATAAGCTTTGCATGAGTCGCAGCCAAGATTACGGGCCGTTCCTCGCGGGGAATAATGGGTCCACTTTGTACTGTAGTCCAGCAGCGTTCGATGGGATAGAACCTTTCCGCAATCTCCAAGAGGGCCTTGATGTGCGTACGCCCATAGATTGGGTTTGCCGATGCGCTCGGGATCTGAGGATACACGGCTCTGGATATTCATAAAGCCCATGTTTCTCGTCGAGTATGTATAATGTCCAGGTGGCGCAGACGTTGTCAAGGTGGTGGTTTGGGGTATGATATCTGCTTTGCCCCCAGCAGGACTCGGGAGGAGAACAGCGAATAATTTCACTGCAAGGATTGAGATAAACCTCTTCATCTCATATAGAAATCAATGTTCAAGCCACATAGAACGATTCGGTGTCACGCTTGCAATTCGTGTCTTTTGGGGAGTTGAGCTTAGTTTTGCACACAGACACCTAGGACTTCCTGGTGCTGGCATCCCCTAGTCTCAGAAGCACTCAGATTGCGGCTGAAGCTTATGCTCTATTATTTCAAATATTATCTCATGCTGAGTTCGAAGTCTACATGGCCCAGCAGCTTTTATGCAATCGGAATATCTTGTTGTTCCATGATACCACCAGCTTTATGTTTGACGGCTCTGCCAGGGCATTATGTCGATGCCGTAGAGGTGTCTAAAACTTTTCTCAGCACAAACATACATATAGGAGTTCTGGCAATGCTGTTGGTATTCATTGCCGTACTCGGGATGGCATGTGAGGGCAGATCCATTACATCTAACTCACATTGGAGCTCAGGCACCGAAGATAAGGGATATAGATGGCAAAGCGTGAGTAAAGTGATTTCCGATGCCACGAGCAAATGGCCGATATTCATCGTTTGAACATGAAATTTTATGCCTCGTTGAAGATCGCGAAACGAACGATGGAGTCCCACGGTGTTGCCTTAAAATGACGTCCAGATCATCATGAGAACTTTGGTCAACACCATGTTTAGAAGCCATCTTTTTTGATCCAGCAGATTCTAAGCCCAAGATTAGTCGTCATTTCCACAAGGAAATGACGTTGGCGTTCCTTCCGAGTTGACTGATACGGATTCTTAGGGAATGCCGAAGGGACTAGACAAGCCGGAATTCACAACCTCGGGCCGGAAGTTATGGGTAGCAAGGGCTCCTAGGATGAACTCTCACGTCAGTCCAGCCGCCGACTTCGTTTTTAACGAAGTTCGTGTTCGCATGCTACACTTTCCCCTTGGCGGAGTTGACGGGGATTCAGAACTCAAACTTCAGGGAAATCAGGGACGGACGGAAAGCAACGAATGCGGTCACCATTGTCTCAAAGGAGGTGGAAAATCCAAGTATAAGATTGGAAATGCCCTCTCGGGTCGACACGTCCAGAATCAATCAACACTAAGCACTCCAAAAACTCTTCATCTGAAAGCAATACCCACCTTTACGCAGCAGGCAACCTTGTTCACCCGTCATAACAGGCATCGTCATTCCCGTTAATCTCAACCTTTATCCACGTGGCTGGGCTCTCGTACCCGGATCCCCCGAAAACCTTATCCTGACAACTGCACGGTCATCGGCGAAAGGCACTAGAAGAAGAAAAAAAATGAAGTTCAACACCACCACCCTGATCCTCCTCTTCGCCACTCCAATCCTTGCCGGCGTCGCCCCCGCCGCCACCGCCGAAGAGTGCGGAGCTCTCAGGGTAATGACATACATCGCAGCTGGCGACACCAAGGGCGTGGATCCCGCGCAAATCCGAAAGTGCAAGGAGCACCCTCTTGGGTCGAACCCACGACCCGAGGGCACCGTTGGACTTCGACCCGAAAACGTGTTTGCGGACGGCAAGGCCATGACCGCTACAGACTCCGTGAACGCGGTGGAGCATTGGCGGAAATACAAGCGTGGCTGGGGCAAGTGCTGGGATGTCGATCCCGGGGAATTTGGATGCTCGAAGGGCTACTGCTACAAGGCCTGCCCTGGCGACGATGGTGAATGGTGCTGGACTGCCCGGAACAAAGGGTACGGATCATGGAAGACGTGCGATACTAAGGCGGATTGCAAGGTCACTGATGATATAGGATGTGGCAAGGGATGCAAGGCTTGTGGCTGCGGCTGCTGAGCACACTCGCAATTCGGCTCTTAGTTTTTAGCTATCGGTTCTTGGATTTGGTGATGGATTCTACCAGCGTTGAATGCGACTGAGCGTGGTGTTGAATTGACATATTTGTGTAATTTACTATATCTACGTCTGCTGCGCTTTTACTGAGTTTTCTTTCCTAACTGGGTTGGCTCGGCAGCGTGCTGATCAATGTATCTTCAATCTCATTCTGTGCTTGCACGTGCGATTTCAGTCGGAATGATTCTCGTCTCAACATTCAGATGAAGTTAAGTGACGACTGGCTGGTCATGCAATGACGAAGTTTCGGGAAAATGAATCGCCAACACAACAGTCATATCCTTGATAAAAACATATCGAATCGTTCTAGAAAGCTAATGCCAGCAGAGTGTCTCGTTTCCATCCATCTTAATTGGAGCCCTTTTAGTTTGCTAAGCGCCAAACGTACCCGCCGTCTTCCGGCCGATTCATCCGCCATATGCCTGGGACTCCTCGCCAAAGCCTCCGAGTAGCTTGCAGATCCATCCAGTCCTTATCGTTCCTCTGAACCCTAGATACCAGAAACCGGCGTCCATCATGCTCAAATCCGTCGGTAAAATTGTTCGAGCGACAGATACGCTTCAAACGTCGCCGACGGGCCTGGCATAGTCCTTCTTTCTCCCGTCGCATTTCCGCGACAAGCGGGAATGCCTGCGCCTCGAAGTGGTTACCATTTTCGTCTGCGATGATGTAGACATCAAGGAAGTCGTCACCGAGTTCGTGAATTTGGACGTGGTATTTCGTTCCAACGACGTCCTGGGTATGAAATGGCAGTGAAGGCCGGTATTTTTTGAGTGCCCATTTCTGCGTGGAAAAATGTCGGTTTTATTGGCCGAGTTGAGACCAGAAGCTATTTCTCAGTCAAAATGAAGTTTGAGCGGTGCGGCTGTGAATCTGTTCAATTATTTGTGTTCATGCACCTAGATTCTCTGACTTGCGCGCTCTGATGCTCGACGAGGAGGCGTAGGTGGCATCGTGGGTCAGAAGTCCATTATATGAAATAGGTAGTTGCAAAAGTCTGACATATTCAACGCCTCTTGTCTTTGGAATTGAGTCAAGAGTTGCAAGGCAGCAAGTTTCTGGCAGATGGCTACGTAGCTCCCCAGCTTTTAGATCAGATTGAGGCCCGCAGGCGGCAGAGCTCGTGATATTCTGTGAGTAGGCATGAGGAAGCTAGAATTCTCAGTAAGCTGCCTTCATGGGTGCCTGATACGAGGGCTGGCCATCATAGAATTCCATTGTGAAGTCTGTCTCATTCACGGATACCTCTGCCACCATAGTCAGCCTAGAACCGGGTCAGCAGCCTTCAGCCATACAGCAAGACATGCTCTACGGCTCGCCCTTGTACAGTTTTCTTATTGGATGTTAGCAGGTATCGAACAGGCACACTTTAGGCAACAGTCGATCCTAGTGAGGCGCAACGCTTCAGGTGAAGCTCACCGGGCTTCCAATTGGCCGTTTTGGTCACCGAAGACTCTGATCACGCCTCTCAAAAACACACGATAATGCCTTGCACTAGAGAGACCTCAAAAATCTCGAACATCATAGGCGCGTCACGAACTGCACGTAATGAGCCTCAAATGCCTCGGGTAGTCCAATGATAGGTTCATCTCTCACCGAAAAGCAGCCAGCGTGCGGGTCACAGGCAGTCGTGCACTATTGCAGAACGAGGCCTCGACCAGGCAGACGCTTGCCTGGCGTTGGGCTCGAAAATGGGTCGCATACAGTCCAACGCAGCGGGCCATATATTCAACGAGTAGAACCGGAGGAGGTGTTTCTCGTTTGCATCATATAACATATAAGACCCCTTCCCCCGACTTGGGATAGCGAACCTTTAGACCATTAATTGCATACAAACCTCATTATTTCTTTTATTCTTTTAATTCTGCATCCTTGTGAACTTTTGTTTTGCAACATGCTGACGCCAAGCTCCTTGATGCACGTCAGCAAGAGGCCTCCTAGCTCGCCCTGGTAGCATCCCAAGCACTCCTATTTTCATTGACCTTCAATTGATCAAGACTCCCATGATTAATTGATTCTATATGATCAAAGAACGTTAACGCCATGTGGTTACAATAGAAGATGACAATAAATACATAGGTGAAAATACCGTTCAGATAGGTTTATCCGAATAGTACGCACAGTGTAACACTTCTGAATATAAAATTGAAAACTCGTCCACTGCTAAGTATATAAGCTACACCGTTCTGGACCGCCCGGACTAATATGCTCGATGTGGGCATGAAGCCAGGAGCTGAGACAAACCCTCCGTAGCTAGCTGGGCCCGCGCATTTGGAGCATTTTTGGGCTTGCGCCCGGCTTTCTTTCGCCCACATTTCTTGATGTGCTCCAAGTGAAAGGTCAAATCGTTCGAAGGCTCCCGGCAAGTGCAGATGAAGACCAAGTCTACATCGTGCGTCTTGCTGCAGCTCGCATTAATGTGCCGGATGTAATTTTGTTTGCGAGTGGCTCCGTATCCGCACTTACACACGTACTGCGGATCATCCTCCCCGCGGTGGACTTCAGACAGGTGCCGCCGCATCTGTCTCGGCTTGCTGAACGCCCTGCCGCAGACGCCGCAAGACGTGGATCCTTCAGTACGGCCGCTGTAGCTGCTTGCGCCGTCGCCGGTCGAAGGCGCCAGATATCTCAGGTAGCGTTGCGCATCTGCGTCGGCCTGGCTGCGAGCGGCGGTACTGCTCGGGAACGAGTGGCTGGGATCGTCATAGAAACAGGACGGCGTGAAACTCGTCTGGTATGTCGTCGTAGGGGCTACGGCATCCCACGGCGACTCGCGTGGCGATTGCTGGTATCGCGGGTTATCCCTCAGCTGGTTCGCAGCCTGGCCGAGATCCGAGATGGTTCGGTGGGAGTGGTGGTGATGAGGCGTTGAGAACGATGCCGAGAACGTGGGAGTTGGCTGCTGCTCCTCTGCACCAGCGGTCTCGCCAATGTCCAGTTCTAGCGAGTACTTGTTGGGGTCGACTGTCTGGTCGTCGCGGGCGTACGCTAGATGGCTCGCGCTGGCGAATTGTTGATCTGGGTCCCCCGTGCTTGCGCCGTAGTTTGGGCGATCGCCCTCAGTAAAGAGGGCCGGTGCATACTGAGTGACAGCCCACGTGTGTGCCGTGGTGTACTCCAGGTCGTAGACATCGTCGTAGGCAGCGGTCTCGCTGAGCGAGCGCGACTGCTGGTAGTTCATGGCTGGTATGGGGATTTCAGCTGGGCGATGAGCGATTGGGTATCGGCTCCGTCAGGGGCGGCGCGAACAAGTGGCTGTGGCATGAGTTAGGAAACACTTCCATTGTTGGCTGAGCGGCTCAGAGGCCTAATTACTAGGTACACAAGATGGGAGACCTACTGCCTGTGGTTGATTTCAGATCGGGAATAAGATGTGTTTTGCGAAATGTGACTTTGGAAATGAATCTGCACTGACCGCGATGCATGGCATCAAGGAAAAGTAGGAAATCATTTAAAAACCAGAGGGAATGGGCGGTTCGGCAACAGAAGATACGATGACTTGTCATACAGTCGTGGGTAAAGGTAGAGAGAGGGACGAGGTGGATTTGAGGTCAATTCTCTGCGCGATGATGGGGTGGATTGGTCTGTCAACGTAACTCGAGGGAGGGCTAGTTTGGTCCTATACTAGAATCAGCCCGACCCAGCCAAGCCCGCCTGCCATCATTTGCGACATGCATCATGCGGAAGTTGGACAGCGTTGATTGCTCTCAGATTCGCGATGCCGTTCGTGGCATTCGATCCTCGAATGAACCTCGGAAACCTCAAATTCCCATAACGAACATGGAGCCAGCATCAATCCTCTGAGATAACGTATGCTGAACGTCCGCTTAGGTATGCTGTCATCGTCATCGAGCCAGCTGTAGCGTAGATGCTGGGCATCCCCAAACTCCCTGATAAATCATGAAGTACCTAGGCTCTTTCAAACAAGTCATTGATGATAGCTTCGTGAATAAGCGTGTGGGTGGTGAATGTAAGGTAAGTACCTTACCTAGTAAGGTAGGTATGGTACTTTTTGGTGGATGCCCAACGGCCGGCGCGGGAACGGTAGACCCACCCTTCGTCGACCGCGGCCCGGTCGGATACCAGCTTCTCTTGCGGGCTCCGTCAGATAGTCACTTTCTTACTTTGAATTGCTAGATTCGTGTCATCAACATTGACAACTCATTCACGTCTGGGTATGAATATGTGCTGTGGCCGATGTGTTCAACAATATTTCATATTACAAGATATCATTTCCCGTACATCATACATGTATATACTTATCATAACATCGCTCAGTGTCCTTAAAGGCCAAGCAAGCCTCCTCCTCCTTTACCCTTACCACCACCTCCTCCAAGAAGTCCACCACCCTCCTTGCCTCCGCCAAGCAATCCGCCCAGAAGGCCTGGATTGTCTTCTCCTCCGCCAAGGACGCCCCCGAGCAGACCACCGTTGCCTCCTCCGAGGAGCCCGCCTCCGCCTCCACCTTCCTTCTTGTCGCCTTGGCCTCCAACACCACCAAGAACGCCTCCCAAGAGACCGCCAACGCCGTCACCAACTCCGCCTACAACATCGCCAACTCCGCCAAGCAGGTCGCCTTGGCCAATCTTGCCAACGCCATTACCCAGACCTCCAGTGATGCCAGTGACAGCATCGCCAGCACCCTTGCCGACGCCTCCGACGACGCCGCCGAGAGGGCCACCAACGGTATCACCGAGACCACCAACTGTCCCCCCAACGGTGTCGCCCTGATGCTTGCGTTAGCCGACGGAGATTCTCAGTTGTAAGGTCGCGACGTACCAGTCCTTTGCCGACACCTCCGACGGTATCGCCAACGCCTTTCGTAGCACCGCCGACGGTGCCCATGACGTCGCCTCGGCCGAGCGCTCCGGTCGTGTCGCCCAGCGTCTTGCCGAGCCCGCCAGTCGCAGCACCAAGCGTGTTGTTGACACCGTTCGTGGCACCGCCGACGGTCTTTCCGAGGCCGTCGACTCCGACAGTCTTGCCGACGCCATCGGCGACACCTCCGACGGTCTTGCCGGCGCCACCGACAACGCCACCGACAGTCTTTCCGGCGCCATCCACGACTCCCCCAGCGGTTTTGCCGACGCCGCCGACCGTCTTGCCGGCAGTGTCGGTGACACCTCCCACAAGTCCGCCAGCAGTCTTTCCGACATCTCCAACAGTCCTGCCAACACCATCGGTAACCTGTCCGAGACCACCACGCTTTCTGGCTTCGACTTCGTGGGTCGGAACCAGAGCGTTGGGGTGGTAGGTCTTCTTCTTTGGAGCGTCGGGCTTGGGAGTACCAGCTTGGCGTCCTTCTGCCTGCGCGCGCTGCGCCTCGAGCTCTGCTGTCGGCACGAGAGCGTTGGGGTGGTAAGTCTTCTTCTTTGGCGCAGGAGGGTGGAAGTCTGTGAGGGGCCTGGGTGCCGGTATAGTGACCGGCTCGGCCTTCTTGACGGCAGGCTTGGGCGCAGGAGCAGCGGCCGCGGGTGCTCTGGCTGGAGCCCTCGCCGGCTGGGCAGTTGTTCGTTGAGGGTTGACGGCAGGCTTGGACGGCTGCGGCCTGTTGGCGGCCTCCTTCCTGGCCTGAATTCTTGCCAGAATATCCCCTCCGGTGGTGGGCGTGTTGTTGTGAACGGTCTTCTTCGTTGTCGGTCTGGAGCTGCTGGAGCTCTTGGACTTCGCCCTGTGTGCATTCTCTTGAGTCGAGGTCGGCGGCTTGGCGGAGGACCTGGACGTCGCCTTGGTCATGGAGGTGGCCTTGGTTTCGGCATCGGTTGTTGGCCTAGAGGTTCTCGAGACGTGAGTAGACTTTGGTGCTGAAGTCGAAGGAGCGTTGACGTTTGCTGCCTTCTGCTGCTGCCTTCTGTTGACGACGTCGGCTCCGGCGGAGCCAGTGTTGTTGAGGGGCCGCTTCGCTGCCGCTTGTTCGGCGGCGGCGGCTCTCTTCATGGCCTGACGTTCAGCCTCCCTCTTGATGATGGCATCCGCCAGAGCTAGCCTCTTCTTGATAGCTTCGGCTTTAGCCCTGCGGGCCGCCTTTTCCGTCCGAGCCTCAGCGGCGGCTGATGCCGACGGGGGATTGCCCAACGCGTTCGGGGTTAGGCCTGTCGGATGCATGTTAGTCGCTTGCTTGCCATCACTCAGGCGTCGTTGGCAGGAGAGTCGAGACGAACGCTTACTCTGTACAGGTTCCGCTGTAGACATGATGACTGATGAATATGTTTTTATACGAGGTTCTCACTCGGAAATGATCTGAGGGACTCTGGCAGTTGAGATGGGCTATTGTTCATGGTGTGTGGCTGCTCGTACTATATGGTTTGCTCTGTGGCGGGCTACTTCTTGGTGACGTAGGACCCAAAAAGACGTTGAGATGAGATTGAGGAGGTGAGGGGGGGGGGATGGAGATGGTGTGAGCTGACGTTGTCCGTGACCGGTGACGTCGAGTCTCGGATTTGTACCGGGGTTTGATAGGTATAGTCTTCTGGTGCCTTTTGCCACCCACCATGTTCATCGCCAATCGAGAACTCACCGAGAACTTAGAAGCGCGTGGAGCCAATCGAAACCTAACACCTATACGCCACACTTTCAGAACAGATGCCTGTACTTGATACCTCTGGCGAGCTGCTGATCCTTGATATGACATACCCCCCCGGTTTGCGATGTCTCTTTTTTTGCTTTTTTGTCGTTGTCTTTTTTGGCGATGGCAGTTGGAACTCTTGTATGTGCGGGGTGTACACTAATGGCCGAATCGCCGATCGTTGGAAAAGGGCGATCCATTGGTGTGGTTTCGCCTCTCCAATGACGGTTTTCTGCTCTGGGCATATTTTGGAGACAAAAAACCGGATCTTTTGATGGGCTTCTCACATAGTAGTATGACATTGTCTAACCGTCGGATGCTCGGACGAGGTTGACACATCATTCGGAAGCTTGTTGAGCTTCGTATTGAAGTATCTTTTCCGGAAGTTGGTTGCTGCGTGTGATTCTGGAACCCTTCCAAAAGTTCTAATGAAGAAATGAACTGCCATCAGCATCTGGCAGGAGCGAAGTGTCTAGATCACCAGCAAACTGTAGGAATCCTCATCAACTTCCAACCCCTCGCGACGTTCAGCTGCAGATCATGGAAATCGCCTCCCCCCCCCCCCCCCAATCGTGGCTGGTGGTGTGGGGATAGTTGAAGATAAGTGGATGGAACAAGTTGCTCCCCCACAGAAGTTATGAAGTATCTGCGGGAACATGCAAGTCGACGTATGAGGGGCTGTGCTTGAACCAACGGGCATCGGGTTTGTTTGTTGTTTCTCGGTGTCGTACTTTTGGACGAGTCTAGGCCCGATTGCCATCCCTTGCGGGAGGTGCTGTTCTTCACCCTATTTAGATGAAACGCTTTCTGCTCACCGCTGGACAATAACGACTCTCGACTATCACGTGGCTTTGAAGCTTTTTTTTTTTTTACTGAGCCGAAAGACTTGAGATGCAGCAATGAAATCATGAGCCTCTCACCAGTGTTTATGCTGGCAACTGAGTTCACCGAAGCCCGCCCCGAGCTGAAGTGGCGATGTGGAGTACTTTGATGGCACCGTGAATTAATCAGTTGAACTCATCGGATCCTGACAACTATGGCTTTGGGTTTTACTGAGCCACAACTTCGGTTTAGATTTTGTTGCCCAAAAAACTCTTATACGACTTCCCCTGACTCAAGTTAAGTGAGGGCAACTGAGAAGTGCTGCTTACCCTCGTAACATACCAATATTGACAATCTTGTTCAATAAGTTCAGGAAAACACGCGACTAGCCATTGTAAAAATCACTTTGGCGAGCAAATTCTTCATTAATTTCTCCATTCATATTCTTTCTACATTAATGTCACGCCGCAGAATATTCATGGAAGTTGGCAACGCCGCTTGCCTCAAATCTCGTACCGGTCGCTCTCGTCGCGAACAGGGCGATAGGTAAAGTAGTCGAACGTGGCTTCCCGTGCGGTACCATTGCAGTCGGAAGCAGCGACGCCAACGAACGCACCCGTGAAGCTACCATGCGCCTGGTGGCCACCGCACTCATCCGACAAGATCGAAGCGTCATACACGGGGCCGACCTTTTTGAGCTCATCGCCCTCGAGGGCATAGTAGAACTGCAACGCAGGCCCGCGGATCGTGAGATTGAGCTTCACCTTGCCTGTATCCGGCAACGGAATTGGCTCCACAAAAGGCTCTCTGAGGTCACCGTCCGGCCATGATGCCTCGGAGCTCTGGATGAGCAGCTCCCGCTTGCCATCCGAGTCCGCCGTCACGGTGAGGTAGAAGAAGTTGTAGCGGCAGTAGTAGGCTATTAAGCCCGCGAATTCACGCTCGTCGGTCGGGGCTATATCGACAAGGGTCTCCGCGTCGTACGAAAAGTGCGTCTGCCGCCGAGCAACGAGAGCTTGCTCGAACCAAGAACCGACGGATTCTCTTCCGACGAGAGTGAGCTTTCCGCCCTCGGTTTTGAAGATACGTTCGGGTTCAGGCGTCCTGAGCCATTGGAAGTCCCGAGGCAGGCCGTTCTCGAAAGTGTACTTCTTCTCGGCCCAGTATGGCGCCTCATCCGGGGTGCCGGGGACTTCGACGTGCAGCGACGGAACGGGACCGTTCTTGACGTACAGCCAGTCGTCGTCCGCCCAGTAAGCCTCCTGCAACCCTGTCTCGCGGCCCAGAACGCATCTCCGCTTTTGCGTCGTCGGTCGGCCTGTCAGATGGACCATGTACGTCTTTCCGTCGGGAGTGTCGACAACGTCGCCGTGGCCGGCACGCTGAAGAGCGGCGAAGGGCGCGTCCTTGGACGTGATGATGTGTTTCTGGGGATGCAGCTCGTAGGGGCCCCAGATATCGCGAGAGCGAGCGAGGGTGCAGGCGTGCTCGTACGCGGTGCCGCCTTCCGCCGTCAGAAGGTAGTACCACCCGTTCCGCTTGTAGAGATGAGGGCCCTCGACCAGGGCCAACTCGGTGCCACGAAAGATGTTCTTCTTGGGGCCGACAAGCTTTCCGAGCTTCGGGTCGAATTCTTGGAGGACGAGGCCGGCGAAGGCGTGCGGGCGGCGGCGGTGGTCCCACATCATGTTGACGAACCACTTGCGGCCGTCGTCATCGTGAAAGAGAGACGGGTCGAAGCCGGAGCTGTTGATAAAGAAAGGGTCGGACCAGGGTCCCTCGATCGAAGGCGCCGTTACGACGTAGTTGTGCGTGTCCTTGTAAGAGCCATCCTTGCGCTTGACGTCCGTGTACACCAGCCAGAACCTGTCCCCGTCATGGGACAGGCAGGGTGCCCAAACGCCGCAACTGTCGGGGTCGCCGCGCATATCGAGCTGCGACTTGCGGGTCAAGGGCCGGGTGACGAGGGTCCAGTTCGCGAGGTCCCTGGAGTGATGGATTTGCACACCGGGAAACCATTCGAACGTCGACGTGGCGATATAGTAGTCCTCTCCGACCCTCACGATGGAGGGATCGGGGTTGAACCCGGGCAAGATCGGATTCCGAATAGTAGGCATGGTGAGAGTTGTCACTGTTGGGATGTTCGAGAGGCGAGACGATGATTCCCTCCGCGAGGCGAGGCGAGCGACGTAGACGGAAGTTTTATCACCTGTTGACGATGGCCGAAGGAAACGAAGGTCTAGTTCGCGTCCCCACGCCACGCCTCCACAACTCGCATTTAGCCGGCTTGGGGTGATTCGCGAGAATGTCGGCCGAGAGCCTCCACATGGTGTTGTGGACTTCAAGTGTTGGAATCTACCCCGCATGAGTTGAGTTGAGGGGAAGTTGGAGAAGTCGAGGTCGGGTCCACCCGCGTGCAACTCGGTCATCAGACAAACACCGTGTTTCTTCTCTCACGGGGACTTTTTGAAACTCATCTTCACGGCGTTTTATCTATTGCTACGAATCCTCACCTATTCAAGCTATGCAGGAGCTAGAGTTTCAAGATGACGTCGGTTTCGCAAAACACACACATCACCGGAGTCACCCATGGCCTCCAAACAGGCCGTTCAATGTAGTCATGACTGGCTCGAAGAAAAGAAAAGTTTCAATTTGCTGACCTAGTCCAGGTGATTTCAACCGGCCTCAAGACGTTTCTGTTTCTTCCATTTCCTATTTATATACCCGTTCCGCAAGTGTCGTGCTCAAGGCAGAGGGATGGCCTGCTTGTGGTTGGTAAAGACGCCTTCGGGGTCAACGGCGGCCTTGATCTGCTTAAGGCGGTCAAAGTTGGCTCCGTAGAGACGGGAGCTCCACTCGGCCTCGGTCAGCTCGGTATCGGCGTAGTTGACGAACCCACGGAGAGGGGCGCCGCCGGCGACGAGAGCATCCTCGAAGGGCTTGATGAGGCTCTTCATGTAAGTCGTGCCATCGGCAGGGTAGCTGTTGACGTCGACCGAGTTGGCCTCCCAGCGAATGAGCCAAAGGTTCTTGCCATGGGCGTATGCGGTGTCGGCATCGGCGATGTCGCGGGAAACACCGCCCCAGAGGTCGAGGAAGCCGGACTTGCGCAGGTCAGTGCGGTTGAAGGCCAAGGTGGTGCTCTCGAAGAGGATCTTGACCTGCTCGACGGTCAGGGGGTGATCGGTGGTGGTGGTGAGGGCCTGGGTGTAGAAGGAACGGCCACCGAGAGAGCCGCCCTCGGGCTGGTTCATGCCATCACCAGCGACAGAGACCTCCATGTCCCAGAACGGAAGCTCCGTCTTCTTGACGACAGCAGCGTTGGGGGCGATGGCGTCGAGAGAAGACACGAGGGGAGCGATGGCGGCGTCAAATTGGGCCGGGTCGCCGTAGAAGTAACCCATTCCGGAGTAGGGAGGGGCGCTCAAGCTCCAGCGGAGAGCAAGCTCCTCGGGGCAGTCCTTGCTGAGGGAGTAGTCCTGGACGGCAACCAGGGCCTTGGCGGCAGTGTCAACGTCAACGCTGCCGATGGAGAGAGTAAAGTTCACGGCCTTGTCGAAGAGGGGCTTGTGGGTGTTGGTGGTGACTGAGAGAAGGATGCCGTAAGAAGCGCCGGCACCCTGGGCGGCCCAGAAAAGGTCGGAGCCCTTGGCGGCGTTGACGATGGTGCCGTTGTAGAGCATGTACTCGACGGACTCAAGGTTGTCCATGGGTGTACCGAGGTGGCGAGAGGTCGAACCATAGCCACCTCCGATGCTGGAGCCAGCGAGACCAACGTGGGCGCCGCGCACGTGAGGGAAGTGGCGGCCAGCAGTGTCCCAGAGATGCTTCAGGACGGGCCCAACGTGAGAGCCACCGCCGTAGGTGATGCGCTGGGTAGCCTCGTCGTAGGAGACCGAGTTGAAGGCAGCCATGCTGATGACGAGACTGCCCGGGTCACCAAAGCCATAGGCCTGGAAGGAGTGGTGAGCTCCGAGGGCGGTGGCCTTGACAGAGGCGTTGCGCGCGCAGTCGAGGGAGAGGGCGACTTGGTCGTTGTTCTCCGGGAACGAGATAGCGGCCGGGTCGACCTTGATGCGCTTCTGGAAGCCGACGGTCTCGTCGGCCCAGGTGGCATCGGTGCTGATGATGTTGCGGACGCCGGCGGTGTTCAGGCAGGACTGCAGGGCAGCGCCCTTGGCCGCGCTGTCCTGGGCACCGACCAGAGCGGGAGCGAGGTAAAAGAGCGAAGCGACGACGAAGCGTCCAAAAGAGCGTGGAGAATCCATAGCTGCAGTATGTACAAGAAACTAACTATACAGCCCGGGGATAAGAAACGAATGTAGAGGCCGGATGGGAATTCGAGCTGCGAGGCTTGAAGAGCGAAGACACACTAAGGTTGTTGGGGCTCTGTGACCACGGACAGGTTCATCTTATACTCGATGGGGGTTTATATGGATCAGACCCATAAGGTTCGCTCCCGATGGAAAACAAGTTCGGGCTTATCGGTTGAAAGGTAGCCTCACACTCGATATCCGTTCGAAAAGGCTCATACACTATGTGACAGATGTCTTTGCTGCTAGGGTTATCCATCTCGGCGGGCCCCCCCACGGCCCCATCATAATGACCAGATTTACATACGCGGAGTCAGGAGCAGGTCTAGATAATACCAGTTTAAATCATATCAATCAACATGGTTCCTCAAGTTGCTTGGCGCTGACCTGCTCAGCCTCTGACCTACTCAACGTGTAAAACCTTGTCCGGTTGATTCGCCCTACGGAGCAGGCAAACCCCTGCCTGTCTGGACCCCTCCGCCCCGGGCCCGTCCTTTTGGGACCGGAGTCCGTCCCCCTTTTCGGCACTACCGACTTCTCCGGCGCCCGTTTTAAGGTTTAGATCGATGGAGCACGAAAAGGCGCGCATTTCAAAATCAGGACGGGGCAGAAAAAAACAGCTTTAGCCCCCACTCTAGGGGAGTTAGGACTCTTAGGAGAAGCTCCTTAAAAACGCACCTCCATCCTCCATGGGTCACGATGGTCGACAAAAGTCTTGGCTCATGCTGCTACTGGTGAGACTTGTCTAATAGTATTCGGACGAGTCATGGAGGGTTACAAATCCGGGGCCCCCTTCAAATCTCCGCCAATACCGATTCCTTGGGAGTCTCTTTTCGGTCTCGCTATGATTATCGTCATGAGTAATGACACGCGCGCTCACAGTATATAGACAAATCGTGATCCCCGCGGAGCCAGACATGAGGCTGTTGAAGAGGAGCTTGTTAACCAACTTGGCAGCAGAACAGCGGTCATCAGATCTCTAGATCATATCACTCTTTTCGAAAGCCCGCGCTCTAGGACTTCAGTCCGCAATCCATTCGTTTTTACCCCCTTCTTACTGGAGCCTTTTCCAGAAACCCACTGCAGTTCGCTTGCGACGGCCTGCCTGTCTCGACTCTCGCTCCAGATATCGCCAAGTACCCGCTCATTCCACAAATCCATTCCTCTGTTCTTGAGCGCATTTCCTTTGGCATTTGTCCAAGTCCCCTAGCTCGCTTACCAGAATCGGCTTACTGAACAATCATGCGCGCTTCTCCCTTGAAGAACCTCTTGGCAGGTTCCGCCCTTTGGGTCACCTCCAGCGCCGTCACCCTCTTCGCGGCCGACTCGGGCGGAAATGTCACGACGCTGTCACTGACGGCATCGGCCGGTGGTAACTACAGCTTTTCCGTCGCCGGCAAGACGGCAGACTGCGATGTCAACCCTTCGTGGCTCACTCTTGATAGCGCCAACAGGGTGCTGTACTGCCTCGACCGGGGTTCCAAGGCGCAGCCCAACGGTTCCTTGAACTCCTTCTCCATCGGGGAGGGAGGAGCCCTGACCCGCATCGCCCGTGTCTCGGCGCCGTTTGGCGGCGTTGCTGGCGACATCGTCACCACGCCTTCTGGTGTTCGTGGCTATGTCTCTGCTTCATAGTGAGTTGGTTTTTTTTTTCTCCTCCAAGTTCTTCCTCTGATATACGATATGTCGTTCGTCCTTTATCTCACCCCGGCCCATCGGCGACACCATTCCCCCGGTCTCCAGAATTAGTTCTAGACCCGCGAAACCCCCCCAACCCCCATCCACCTGCCCCCAGAGGACTAGGATGGAAACATTGAGGATCCAAGCTTACGGTTCTCGGCAGCAACCGAAGCGCAGCGGCCGTTTTCGCCCTCGGTGACAAGGGCGCTCTCCCGGGCACCGGTCCTCTTCAGGAGATCTTCCCGACCTTGAACCAGACCGGGCCCGTCGCGTCTCGCCAGGACGCAAGCTACCTCCACTACGTCATCAACGATCCAAAGGGCCAGTATGTGCTCCTGGCCGACTTGGGCGGCGACAAGGTCCGGGTCTACCGCTACGACTCCAACACCGTCGCGCCCATCAAGGAGGTCGAGGGTCTCGCCACGGGCCCGGGCGTGGGACCCCGTCACGGCGTCTTCCGCACCGCCGCCGACGGCGACGTCTACTTCTACTTCAACGGCGAGCTCGACCAGAACATCTACTCGTACAAGGTCGAGTACACCGAGACTGGCTTGGCCTTCACAAAGGTCTTCTCCATTCCCGCCATCAACGCTGATCTTCCCGCGACAAAGGCCCCTACAAGCGAGATTGCCATGACTGTGAGTTTCCTCCTTCTCCCGCCCATCCACTTTCTCAATACGTCTCCTTGCGATCTTGTCACTGCAGGCCTGCAGATCAGTTTCTGGGCCTTATTTTGAGTGCTGTACCGAATTCTCTCTTCTTCTCCAAAATCCACCTTTTTTGGCTTTCTGCTTTCTTGCGTTTAATCGTATTCTGCTTTCGAATTTGAAAATCCAACCAGGGGGTTCCGACTAACAACGCGATTCTTCTCTCTTGGCCTCAAAAACAGCCCGACCAGAAGTTCCTCATCGTCTCCAACCGAGACGTCTCCTTCCGCGACTCCCCGATTCTCGGCTCCGGACCCTCCGACACCATGTCCACTTTTGCCATCAAGGAGGACGGAACCCTGGAGCTGGTGCAGCTGGCCCCGTCCGGCGGCTGGTCCCCGCGCCAGTTCTCCATCAACAAGGCCGGCGACCTCATCGCCGTCGGACACCAGAACAACCGCACCGTCGTCGTCTGGAAACGCGACTTGGAGTCCGGAAAGATTATCCCCGAGGCGGAGGGTGGCAAGGTTGGTCAGGTCCAGCTCACCGGCGCCGTTGTCGCCACTATCTGGGATGAATAGACGAAGAATACCCAGCAAAATGTATACAACTAGATGGGAAAAAAAAAAGTAAATATTTTGCAACTCGGCTTTTGTGCGACGCATTTCAACCTGGGCGTAGTAGCGTCGGCGTCGGTAGAAGTGCAACCCAAGACTTATCGTGAAAGTAATCATATCTGTAATTGACACATTAATCTGCTTGGTTTACCTCTGAATTCTTCGCGTTGGTCTGCTTCTGCTTGTTCGTCCGCCACTGGTAATACTAGCCTCCTGTCATGATCGGGTACTTCATTGGGTTGCCGTCGCTTACGGCTCACGCAGGTTGGCACAGGCTCGAAACACCTTCCGTCTATCAAATCCGAAGAAAAGAACAAAATGGGCCGAATACCTCTCACTCCCGTTCTTGTTGATAACCCGATGGATCTTCGATACGAAGTCGTTTGTCTGTCGCATGAAACAGTTGGCAATATTGATGATGAATGAGCCTGGGATAGGCTCGGCCTTGACCTAGTTACCGGTTTTGCTGAGAACTTCCAAACCGCCCGAAGTGTCTTGAGCGACAATCGTGAAGCTGAAGCACTCGACGTCGGTGTGCGCGCCGATCCCGTTCTGCTCGTCTACCGAATGCTTCTGTTCGGGGTAGTAGAGGATTTGCATGCCTGCTTCTGGTCGCTTGACATACTCGTCAAAATAGTCTTCTGGCAGGTGCAATGCGAGAGCGAATTTGCGATTCAACTGTCGCGGGATTGGAGAAGCTTGGTATGATAGGCGAAGAGCTTCTCGCGAAACCCTGGGAGGTCGGACGGCCAGATGCTGACCGACTTCTCGCTCTTGTCAACCGCCTCGGGATCTTCTTGTGCGTCATAAGGCCAGTCGAAGGTCCCGCTCAGGTCTTTCATCATTCGGATTAGTGGAAGGATGATACATTTTTCTCACGGAAGCTGGCCTACCTTGGTGCTTCCAGCCGTTTCGGTTGTAGCATTCCATGGGGTGGAGGCCTACGTACTCGTTGGGAACCAGTCCAGTGAAAACCTCCATCCTCTTTTCTTCGGGCAGAGCGAAAAATTGTTTGGCCTCGTCCATGGTGTCGCTGGCGAACCTTTGGTTGATACCCTGATGTGACGAGTCAATGCAATTCGATGGCCTCAAGTGGTTAGGAGACACGAACATGATTGATTAGATAGAAGAGGCCAATGTGTCTTGAGGCCTCTCGTATCTGCTCAGTTACAGCTTTCCGATCTTCGACATTGTCGCTCTAGATGTCAGACGCATCAATGACCGGGATTTTCTCAAGGCTTGTAGCGGTGTTGGAGTTGAAACTGAAAACGGTGCCATTTTGTAGAGTGACGGTCCGTCCCTCAGGCTCAGAGATTACTGTTGTTTGAGACATTATGGACTCTCGTTTGATGGTTGTATGGTTGATCTAGATGGGAGCGCGCGTGATGGAAAATCAGCACAAAAGGCGCGAATGAATTCGAGTCGTGTTGTAGTGATCAATTTCCCCAACACACACGATGCATCTCTCAGCGAGGCCAGCTTCACGTTTATGTTACAGGTTTAGGACGGTATTTCGCAAAGTCACGGGAATCTAATAGATGATCTGATTTCAGCTTTTACCAGTTCAGCAAGAACTGCCGAACTACACGCTCCCCGGCAGAAGTGACGCTGTGGGAATACCGCGGACATCTGATCTTATCGTGGGGTCGCAACAATGCTAAACTGCAAAACTGATCAACTGGTTCAATATGTCTCTTCCGATTGGATTAAAATGAAACAGGAGTGGCCCACAACCATCAGGGATAAACACTGTGAAATCTCCCGAGCAAATGGATCCACTTCATTATCTTGACATTTTCTGATGCGGAGACATCAGTGCTTATTGAGACGTCTTATTAGGCGTGGAAGACTAGGTATGTAGGAAGTCTCTGAAGAATGGATGGAGATTTCTTATTATTTTCAACTGATTGCTGTATCTCGTTGTCACAGCTATGCCTCGACTATAAGCTGATTGAGTCGCTGACACAGGCTCGAGCAATCTGGACCTCAAGACTGTGCATCGGTAGTTCTGCATCATTTTCTGTCAAATCAGTCTCTGGTTGTACCAGCGACACAGACAACGTACGACGGCCTTCAAAAAGTCGCAATCATGGCGACAAGATTCAAGAACACCTTTGACCAGCAGATTGCTGCGGAGAATGGAGATCAATCGGGATACTGATACAGATGTGGACGTCTATGTCAATAAAGATAGTCGTCCGTTGCCACCAAATCGTCGTACTTATGGACCATGGGATTTGTTGGTCTTTGAATGGTTACCGGATCTTTCAGCGTTGGAGAATGGACTACAGGTTCCTGCCTGATCTCATTAGGGCTTAACGTCTGGGTAAGTCTCGACGATCAAATTGCTCCATCTTCCCAATCGCACTTGCTAATAACCTCGCAGGTCGCCCACACTTTTGCGGGTCTTCTCTGCCTAGCGGGCGGTCACCCCGACACCAAATGACACATCGGGTTTCCCATGTGGATGAAAGCCAACTGGGGTGTTTGGGGTTACCTTTTTTCCAATGGTATAGTGCTGTCCTGAGGCTCAACACCGAGCTTTTGAAATATCGACTAACGACGGCGAAGGCCGAGTTTCTTGTCCTTTGTCTGGACCGCCACAAACACGTGGTATGGGAGCCAATGCCTCAAGGTACTTCTGTCATGCATTTGGCCTTCTTTCCTCAACCTGGATACCGAGCTCGCCAATGGTGCGATGAAGGCGTGCGACTTTCGGACTTTGTGGCCTTTATCATTTACTTCCTCCTCTGTCGGCCTCTGATGTGTTTCAGTCCGGAGAACTACCGCAAGCCGTTCCTCATCGCATCCACGAACCGTTTTGGTTCTCCTCATCTGGTCCACGGTGCGGGCCGAAGGCGGATGGGTTCTGCTTGCCGACGTGTCTAAAGTTTCGGGAGTGAAACCGGCAAAAGGAGGCGATCTTGTCTGGGCGTTTGTCTCCGCAGTCACGGCAAATATTGGGAGCATCGCCACGCAAATGTGGTCTCAGTCGGACTATACACGTTACGCGCGGAAGCCCGGAGACCAGGTCTTGGCACAGCTTGTAATGGTCCCTTTGCACATCATGCGCGGCCACGCTGTACCCCGATGAGGGCAAGCTCCTCTCCTCTGGCAGCCCTACGCTTTCCTCGACGCAGTGCGAGAGAACGAGAACAACTCACGGGCTCGTGCGGGTGTTGCGTTTGCTGATTACTTCATCATCCGCAAACGGACTATCAAGCTCACCGACTTACTTGTACGGAGACTCATCAAAGAGCATTTACTGGTACACCAAAGGATGGAACTGGCGTGCTGCCGCCGCCTGGATTCTTGGGGCCTGGCTGTTTATCGGTTATCCCAGGTCTCGCACAACGTGCTGTGGCACCCGGTGAAAGCTGGGCTGGCTGGACGAGGCTCTATCAGCTGTCGTGGTTCCTGGGTTGCCTTGCGTCTGGCCTGGCATACCTCGCACTGGACTACTTCTGGCCTGTACCCGACAGGCTAGCCGTGGATGACCTGGATTATTTTGGCACATTTGGGAATGCGCCCGTCCTACGCGGGGTGGCGGAGCCAGACGCCATTTCTTAATTGTCCGGGGCCATGGATGTTGACGAAAAGACTGCAGGGATGGGCGGGGAGAAACTCCAACCTGTCTGACGCGGCGACGCCACAGACGCTATTTCATCATTCTTTAGCCTTTTCCGTCGCTCAGATCGTCACATCATCTAATCTATCTGGTCATATATCGAGCCACATGTGCAGAGTACTAACAAGGAAATGTCTCAGATTTGGAGGAATGTCTTTGCTCATCTGCATCAGCCTTTCTTTGGTCCAGCTCGATATACTTTGAGGGTTTCCTAATACTGGCAACTCGTGTCACTTGCAGCTCGATCTCAAGTGCCGATTGCATAAGTGCGCAAGAAAGCTAAACAACCAAGAATTCAGCCTAGCATTCGTGACTCGGGAAATCGACTGGATCAAACTCAAGCCACAACTGTGGATGGGCTTGAGCGGATTGCCCTACTAAAGTGGACAAAAACTGCCTTTCTAGAAGATAGTAGTAGACGTGCGAGCTGTCGCCAATGTCTTCCCTGAGCGTCGAGCTTTCGGGCGCCAATTGCCTTTTCGTTTGTTGGGATATCCCTCCCACCGGCCCGCCGAATTGTTCCCATTGTCGCATGCACTTCAGCTGAAGCTACCCTGGATACTTTTCTGCTAGCCTCCGTTCGCGACTCAAGCCTCCTGATCTTGAGTTTTCCAAGTGCCGATTCTCCCAACACCTTTCACCCGACGCTACAATTCCGCCGGACCCCGCGTGGTCGCAACGCAACCCCCCGGCTGCAGCCCTGCTCAGTAACCGTGCTCATATTTCTAAAGGGGGCCCTTTCAGGCCTCCGCCGCGGATCTTTGTTGCATCAGTAGACTTTTGCCCAAAGATCCATCTGCCTTCGTCCTCAAATCGGATTCGTTTCTGCTGCTCTCGCCGCCATGTCGCCAGCGTAGGATCTGTGGTGGATGTGGTAGCGACCCGGGAACCAAAATCAACCTTGCCGCGGGCATGGTGGATGTCGACGTCGATCCAACTCGACCTCGCCGCGTCCTTGCGGTTGCCGTTCTCTTCCTGTGCTTGACTCCTGTTGCAGTTGCGCTGCGCCTGTACTCGAAGATCTTCGTAACGCGATCGTTTACCTCCGACGACAAAATCTTGTGCTTGCTTCAGGCTGTGTTTACGACGTTTCTGATTACCGAGATTTTGGGAGTCGTATTCGGCACGGGCCGTGATGCAACAGAGATCCCAGCGCAGGATCGAAGGATAGCTCTCCAGGTGAGTTATTCGAATTTCAAACCTTCTAGCCCCGTAATCCATACGTCTGCAGGATCAAGAGACAGACTATTGACGACGAATAGCTGACCTCAATCTCCACAGTATTTCTTCGCCGGCGAGATCTTGTACCTCCTGACGACCGTCCTGCTCAAAGTCTGCGTCGGCATACTCCTCCTCCGCATCGCCATTGTCCCCACGCACATCTGGATTCTACGAGCACTCCTGTTTTCGACCATCCTCTTCGGGGCTATGTACCTGTTCCTCATCGCCTTCCAGTGTAGACCAGTGCACGTATTTTGGGACGAAGGACCACGCACGCCGGGCCATTGCTTCGGCAGAATCGTTGTGCTGGGCACCACGTTTACAGCAGCGACGTTGAACTGCGTCGCGGACTGGACTTTCGGGCTGTTGCCCCTCTTCATTGTCTGGTCTCTAGACTTACGATTCAGAGCCAAAGTGCTGGTTATCCTTCTATTAGGGTTCGCGTCTATGTACGTATTGGTGCTTATCGTGCTGCCATCAAATGCACAAGCCAACCTTCCTTCCCATCGGCTCGATGGTGATTGGCGAGACCTCTGCTAACATGAGTTGACTTTTAAGAGCCAGTATCGCCACGATTATTAGAGCGGTAACAGTACCGTCGGTTCTTAGTGAGGAAAACTTTCTCCGTACGTCACTCAATACCCTCCCCCCCCCCTGCAAACTCAACGAAAGATGGAGGGTCGGTCGGCCGATCATCAATGATGTTTAAAAAGCGCCTTCACTCACCTTTGGGTAGGCGAGACCACGTACTTTGCCATTTGGAGCACCGTCGAGCCTGGGATTGGCATAACCGCCGCTTGCGCCCCGAGCCTTCATCCTCTCGTGCGACATTTGTGTGGGAAGCGACGAGAGGGAAAAGCCGATAAGGGGCCTTGGAAGACCAGATCGCTGCCCGCTATCACTGTGACGAACGAGGCCATGTCGAAGAAGTACTTCAGAAGCTCCTTGTCCAGGAGCGAGTCGTATCCAGCGATGGAGATGCCTCGATTGCGATTCGACGACTTCACATACGAATCGCGAATTTCTGGTCCAGGATCACGGTTGTCCCCGCAGGTATCTCCACGGAGCCGTTCATCCTGGGCCTTTGCATTGCGATCTGGTCCGGGATCGTCATCGTCATCGTCATCGGCCGCGGAATCAGAAACTTCGACGACTTCAAACACCCCGACACAATCGGATCCGACTGCTGGCGGGATTTTGCCCACACCGCCATCGTTTGGCATCATGAAGACGATGGAAATTGAATTATCCTACGAGGAGAGAACGTGGAAGAGACAAGGAAGACTCATGCCCCGAGACGAGTCTATGAAGTTAAGGCCGCACTCTCTGGCGGAGATGGGGAGGTTAACGAGTGGAGAGCTGCCTCTGTTGCCTGATGGGACCCTATCACCGCTATTTGCGGACTTCGATCTCGAATGCGGGATTCTTTCCTCCGCTCTCAGGCACTCGTCTCCTCCCGAAGCCAACTGGAAGTGGTCCGGATGCAGTCAAACTATGCTCCACTCGGACGACATGTCAGGACTATCTTCGTCGGGACCAGCAGGAATGACTCGACAAGAGAATGGCCAGATAGGCGATTCATAGCTATGAAAACAGGAAGGAGCGCTCTTGCGGGGGAACAAGGAGCGAAAGGGGATATGAGGATGAACTACACGACATCTTTAACACGATTAGTCCCGCAATGAAACGCACATAGGTAACTAGAACAAACGCTATTATGTGCCAGAAAATACGAAATTGTTGTCAAAGAAGAATTACCCTGCAAGCAGTCTAGGTAGCAATGTGCGTTTTCGCGAAGATGGATGATGGATCGCCTTTGCTGGCATATTAACCACCTATGTATTGGTGCTGAGTGGAATAGCTACTAGACCGACTTGAAAGCACTCAGGGATACTCCGAGTTCGTAGGAAGTTTCCAAATAATTGACTTTTGTCACTTAACCAGCGCGTTGTGATTTGAGCCTTTAGCTACTCACAGCAGTGACAAGTGCTTGGAGCTGGCGCTCCGAGCTTGATACTTTTGTACTTGGTCACCTTTCCCCGCTACTTGCTTGCTCAATCTTGAAGCTTATTTTGGGAGTTGCGGTCGTATTGGAAGCCATCACGTAAGTGACATTCCAAAGTTCGAAGTCACTATGACTACTTAGTCCGCGAGCCAAGGTAGAAGTGGTGGGCTGGGTGTTCGACTTACTGAATGACTGAGCATGTTCCACCGACAAGGCCACAGAAACTTATCTCGGGTTTGGAAGCGATGGAGCCACCGACAGTAATACTGAGACCGTCGACATCTTCCACGCCAGAAGCGTCTCCCTTCCCACCTATGGGGTTAGAGCTGACGATGAACGTGAAGACGCTGCTTGAGTTCCCTCGAGGATAAGATAAGGTGAGGCTTCGGGAGAAACATCAACATTCATAGCTTCCTCCGTGCCGCGCTGGACCATGTAACCAACGGTCCAACGCTTCCAACGCTTCCATCGTTTCTGGACTACTGCAGAGCAGCAGGGGACCATTGAAGGGGGGTCTTGCTGTGGGCCGCCTAGTGTATCTTTGTCATAAGACTGTGCAGCTAATCGTTAAGTTGGCCGATAGCCAGGCCGTGACATTCCGGGCCACGGCATCGTGCGGCGGCGGCGAGTAAGCCGCAGTCTCGCACATGTGTTCGCCAGGAAAAGTGGTCAGCTTTTCCAAAACCTCCTAGGGCACCAGCGCATTGTGAAAAGGCGCGAGAACGGCGATCAGCGGCGCGTATTGGAAGTCGTCCGCGTGGGCCATGCGAGACCAAATGTAGACATTGAGAATGGCGACATACTGGTTCATGTCGAATCCCGTAGGTTCTGTCCCAAGGGCCCGCCACATTGCGGAGGTTCATGTTGCCGATTGCCTCCCAGACGGCCCTGATCATCCAGACTCCGTTTTGGCCCATGACTGACGTTTCAGGCATGTATTTCGCCCAAAGTGTGAGTGGGTATATGCTGACACTCGCATACGTCGGACTGTTGAACTCGGAGAGGGTGCCATTGCGGTTGAACTGATCCAGGATTTCCTGCGCGTACGACCCGCCTGCTGCCGTCATGTTGGACTCGTTGAGCTTGCGGCACGTCCAACCACTTGCGACAGCTCCCATGAGAGCCGGGTTGCTGTAGGCCGGGTCAAGCACGTCGCCATCAATACCGCCCGCTCTGTAACTGTCGCCAACGATGTTGTTGTACATGCTTTTGAGGATCAGATCCTGGACGTCCGCCGGAAGGAGGTCCTTGAATTCCTCGTAGATGACAATCAGATTGGTGCCGATGAAGCCTCGCCAATTTGGGTCCCATGAGTTGAACATCTTGGAGAGTTGTGAGCATTAACCTGGCGTTTCGTGGCAAGCTGTGTGCCTACATTCTTCGGATACGCCGTGGTGCCGAGGGTAGGCTCTTCAGGGTAGACGGTGTAATCTCCAAACCTGGAATGACTTCAGCTATCGTGAATAAGTTCTCTGTCAAGCACTGTTCCTACCATTGTTCGCCAGGAATCTTCTTTCGATCGCCAACGACATTCTTGATGATCTTTACAGCTTCTTTCACATCGTCGCCTTCGTTGCGTTGCAACAAGCCTGTCGCATACCAGACTGACGACCGAGTCTCATGCTTTCCGGCTGCGAGGGGATAATAGAAGAAGTAGAGATAGACCGCCACTGGATTGTAAACTTGTCCAAAAAGTCCATGGACTCGTCAAATAAGTCTTGCGTATATTCTGACAACTCTGCAGCAGATACCGCCTGTCTGGACCATGACAAGGCCAGTAGGCCGCCGGATAACAAACTAGCCGTGGAAAATCTCATAGTGTCGAATGCACAATCAATCGTTCGATGTGATGGTCCGCATTGATATCACACCACTACCAGAAGTTGTCGGTAGTCTTTACGCGCCATTGTGAATGATTTAGTAGCTCTTGATCCGGTAAAACCCGGCATTATTCGTTCCCATTGTGCGATGATAAGATTGTCCGGACATTCATCAATACCTTATCTCGAGGAGACTCAGCTGCAGATGGAGAGGGGTCATCTCGTCAATCTAGATGGTTGCATTGCGGGGTGATGGCGTTGATCGTGCTGATGGTGTACGCGATAGATACCTCGAGCGGGGGTATCATGTGTTTCATCAGTCACGAGGTCCAGTCGTCTCGTAGCTAGCAGCTCGGATAAGAGGAACGTGTCGCTGCAAACGTTTAGGCCAGATTTGCGTCGGGTGTGTTGAGACTGCTACTCGACCTGCCGCCTTAACCGGCAGTTGAAGATCGTCGCCGGGAAAGATCATACGACCCTGGAGCTTTATGACCGGCAAAGCCCGGTAGAGTCAGCCGTGAAGTCGGCTGCCGGCAGCCCGCAGCCGGCAGCCCGCAGGCCACCGGACCAGTTGCCCCAAAGGATTTAAACGGGTTCTCGTTAGCGGCGTTTGGTATCCACAGAGGACCATTGACAGCACGCAACATATCCCCCCCCAAAAAAAATGAGCAAAGATGAGCCCTCAAAGCACGTATCTCCGCCTGTTTGTCGAGTGTTCGGTGATCTTGCCGGCGGTTATCCAGAGAAAGAGCCCAGCTCAAATCCATGGACCGTAATTTGAAATCTGTCGATCGCGGATGGTCTACGTGATTCTTCAGTTGGAGGATTGATCTATATTGACAAGAAACTGGCGTCTGGAAGTCCCACGACTAGAAAGATTTGTAACCGAGAAAGAAAAACACACCTCTATGAAAAAAGTGAAGATGTCGACCGACCACCTCTCCGGACCCCCAGCCGAACAAACTTATCGACGATGTAAGGATGCTAGAGCCGAACATGGTGGAAATGGCCCGTCCGAGCCTTTGAGGCTGCCTCTCTCAGCAAGAATGCTGAAACGAGACAAGTGTTCTGTTGGGAGTAGGATCTGGGCCCTAGAAAGCACGAATCATCAAAGTTTTGCCATTGAGATTACGCTAGGGGACGACGTTGACTGTATGTTGACCTGATCACCGGGTTAGGTCTAGTTTGTAGAGCCAGATTTACGTCAAAATTGACCCATCAAATCAAAGATGTTGACGCCAAGTATAACAAGGCAGGTTTCTCAGCTGCCTGATGCTTAGTCCCATCATAAACGCCATTTCCCAGCACGGGCTTGATACATGGTCGCACATTTTCCATGTCGGAGCGCTTGTTCACTATAGTGCGCGGAGAGGATTCCACTCCTGGCACTCTTGTTGCTCATAGGATCCCGGGTCATGCCATTCTATTGCGAATAAGTACTTGTACAGGCTCACGATGCGCTGATAACACGGTCTGTCGAAACCCTATTTCATCTTCTCAACAGTCTCTTTCGGATGCCTAAACTCCTCGAGAAGATATAGGAGAGGGGAAAATCGGCTCAACACTTGGAACACCGATAATTCATGTCCGGCAATTCAACATTTCGGTATACCAAAGCCTGGGGTAACGTTGAATCGCTCCTCTCGACAGCTACGTCAGCGGATGTTATTCATGTGAGAATAAAGGTAGATTGCTGTTGAGCTACTCGAGTATTTTTTCTAGTAGGATACTAAACTCCAAATATCATTAAGCTTTCGGTCTAAGTTTTGGAGGATTGGTGATAAATGCCAAGTATGTATGCTTTTGGGCAATGGGAACCCATGGCCCGACCTTGGGAATCTTCTTGTTTGCATCGGCTCCAAACTTTCTTCCAACGACATCGCATCAACACATGGCTCTCAATCAAATTTGGGGATTGAGATATACGTCAAAACGTTTGGCTTTACTGACAGCGTGTGATGATACTTGCGAGAGAACGATAACTCGAATGTGCTCTTCGCAAATACATTTGGATTTGACGTTTAGCGACCCCTCGGGTTAGCATGAGGAAACTCTGCACGGCAATGCAACAATCACGAAAGATTCAATCACCCTGCTTCCTAGCAATTACCAATCTCTTTTGGCCGTTCTGGCTCTCCCATTGAGGCCAGGAAAGAAAGATTGTACCGATCGGACGGCCCCCCCTGCAATCGTTGTCATCGGACAGACAGACATGCGACAGACCAAGTGAGCCAATGAAATTAGGCAGACAGCCAGAGCCACAATTCTGTGGCATTGCCCCATCAAATTCTCCGTACATTTACTTGCGCGGGGTTCACACTGCATGAGGGGAAAACGGGCCGTCTGTGGATTGAATAGCACGAGACAACAAGAAGCAGAATTCCAAATGCCGAATGATGTCAATTGGGATGATGGTTTTGAGGAGCAGTTGATCCAGTACAATTTGAAGCCATGTGGGAAGAGAACATTGAAGTGTATACTACTTCGCAACTTATGAATTTGAACACATTGAGGTTCAATTGTCGAGCTGATCGACTTGCCAAAGTGAATGATTCCTGAAATGCTCCTGGAGAAAAAAAAAAAAACCGACGACCATCTCCTATCCCTGATCGGCTTCCCGGCGCACGCCCGCTTCCCTGGTAATCTCGAGAATTTTGCTGCACCCCACATGGAGCCCGGGAAAGCCCTGCCGATACAGTAGAACTCAAGACAAATAATAGAGAAAGGTTAGTCAAAGATAAATTAAAGAACCATGGAATCAGTTCGTGGAACGAGTCTCGTCATGAGTGATGCTTGCGCCGACACGCCATCCATTCAAGTTGGAAGATTGCCCTTGGCCTGCCGTCTCGGCATCGCACGATCGGCTCGGATGTTGCTCATAACCCTGCCGCCTCACGGAGCGCCAAGCCGGCCAGAAAATCTCTTGTCATCAGCCAAGCACGCGGATTCAGTTCCGGACCGGGACCTGAAATAGCGGGTAGATGGCGGGTAGCCAAGGCGGTCTATCGGTGGCGGTCGTAGAATATCATGAACACGATCTCGTGTGAATGGCAGAAGTTTTCCAGGCACGTGGCTGCATTGCCGCTGGACGAAGGACAGAAAAAGCTCCTCGGCCTGGGGAAAAGAATTATCATCACATAAACAAAGTCGCGTGTTCCATTTCTTTTGCCCACCGGGCCACCCCGGGCCACAACGAAACTCAGGAGTCAACAACAAGAACAACACGACTTTGCAGACCATGTGCCCTTTTTAGATTTTTTCTCGTTTGACGTTAGCCCATTGTCCCCCGACTGCATCATTTTTTTTTTTCCCCAGGGAGAAGATTTTAAATGGTCCAACTCTGTTTCTTTCTCCACGCGGAGTCTCCGTACGCTTCCGCTAGAACGCGAGAATGGTTCGGACTATCACCGAGTCTCGGGATCCAGAACGCGGTGACGGCCCTCACGGTAGAATTCTCGGTCAAACCACCACCCCTTCGGGCGGGTCTCGCACAAACGATATCCTCGCCCGTTGTGGAGTCGCGAGTCAGATGGGAAACAACGTGACCACCACCACCACCGCGTTCTGGCGTTAGTTCCAACTTCCGACCTGGAGCCCCAAGGGCATTAGAGCTCATGCGCCCGCAACGACCCGCATCCCCCGGCTGGAGAAGAGGCCTGAAAATGCGGATGGTGTCGCTCCTACTTCGGCCGTTCTTCTCCAGTCTCTCCACCCTGACACCAGACGAAAATTTCGGATGACGATGTTGGTGTCGAGTTTAGACAAACAGGTATCGAACGTTGCCCAAGAATCCACATTGAATCAATGCCGTCTTCGGGTTAGTAGTTGTTCCATGTTGGGATTGTCCGACACTGGCATTGTGGTTGTGTTGGTGTCATCTGCGAAAACGGGTTTAAAAGCCTGGTTCATCCCGTAGTCTCTCTCCTCGCTTTTGGACTCCCTTGGCAGCTGTCTCTTTATTCCGGACGATCTTACCAGAGCCGCAATCAGCTTGAAGCCTTGGCATCTGCCCTATTCAGATCCGTAGTTTCTCCATTCGGGCAACTTTTTAGATCACAGCAGCTGGGAGAAACCTACACTATGCAGCTCGCTCCCAAGATTTCGGGCAAGCACGACCCGAACAGCCAAAATGAGGCTCACGTCGAGAATCTCACGACTGCTCTCCCTGGACTGAACGAGAAAGATGCCGTTGCCGTCGCAGCGGCTGGAGGTTGGGAGGTCGATGCTCTTATCGACGGCTTGGAGCGCGAGCTCGAGGCTTCCGGTGGAATGAAGAAGGGCTTCTTCGATCTCGAATTCCAGAACACCAAGTACTTCACCTGGCTCATCATTGCCTTCGCTTCTATGGGTGGTCTCCTGTCCGGTCTTGACCAGTCTTTGATCTCTGGTGCCAACCTCTTCTTGCCAAAGGACCTTGGTCTGTCCGATCACCAAAACAGCTTGGTCAACTCTGCTATGCCCCTCGGCGCCGTCGGTGGTGCCCTCATTCTCAGTCCTTGCAACGAATACCTCGGAAGAAGGATGTCCATCATCATTTCCTGCGTTCTGTACACCATTGGTGCTGCGCTCTGTGCTGGTGCCCAGAACTTTGGTAAGCACCCGTTATATTCCCCGGCTGCATGTTGCATTGACTGACTCTTCCTCAGGTATGATCGTCTCTGCTCGCGTCATTCTCGGCATGGGTGTTGGTCTTGAGGGTGGTACTGTCCCCGTCTACGTTGCCGAGACTGCCGAGCGCCGCATTCGTGGTAACGTCGTCTCCCTGTACCAGCTCAACATCGCCCTTGGTGAGGTTCTTGGTTACGCTGTCGCTGCCATCTTCATCCACGTCCCCGGTAACTGGCGCTGGATTCTCGGATCCTCCCTCCTGTTCTCGACCATCATGTGGGCTGGCATGCTCTTCCTGCCCGAGTCCCCTCGCTACCTCATGCACAAGGGCAAGACGCTTGAAGCCTACAAGGTCTGGAAGCGTATCCGCGGCACTGCGACCCCCGAGGCCAAGGAAGAGTTCTTCGTGATGAAGGTCTCGGTGCTTGACGAGCAGCGTGTCGTCTCCGAGAGTGCCAGAAACAAGCGCTTCCCCTGGATGGACTTCATCACCGTCCCTCGTGCCCGTCGCGCTTTGGTCTACGCCAACATCATGATTCTGTTGGGTCAGTTGACTGGTGTCAATGCCATCATGTAAGTCGAAGGTGTCGATCCAAAGCCACAGTGGTAACTAACAGCTCATTACAGGTACTACATGTCCATTCTTATGCAGCAGATTGGTTTCAACGACGAGAAGGCCACCTACATGTCCCTCGTCGGCGGCGGTTCCCTTCTCATCGGTACCATTCCCGCCGTCATGTACATGGAGAAGTTCGGTCGTCGTTTCTGGGCCAACACCATGCTTCCCGGTTTCTTCGTCGGTCTCATCATCATCGGTGCCAGTTACCAAATCCCCACGACGACGAACACCACTGGTGCCGTCGCCTGTTATCTGATTGGCTTGGCTCTGTACATGATGTTCTTCGGCTGCTACGCTTGTCTGACTTGGGTTGTCCCCTCCGAGGTCTACCCCACCTACCTGCGTTCCTACGGCATGACCACGTCTTCCGGATTGCTTTTCCTTTCCTCTTTCATTGTTACCTACAACTTCACTGCCATGCAGAAGGCCATGACGCGCACGGGTCTCACTCTCGGCTTCTACGGTGGCATCGCCATCCTGGGTTGGTTCTACCAGTAAGTCTTCACCTCACAAGGAATTTCTCAACTTCATCTGAACTTCAAACTAATCAAAATCTTGCCCAGAATATTCTTCATGCCGGAGACTAAGAACAAAACACTGGAAGATATTGATCTCATTTTCCAGAAGCCAACTAAGGAGATCGTGGCGGAGAACGTCAAGAATCTCTTCAAGTTCCGCAGGGACAAGAGCACTTCCGATACCGAAATGAGCGCAGAGCAAAAGAATGAGAAGGAGATTGCGGCTTAAGGCTAGCTGTAACGTAGTTTAATGGCACAAAGGCCGCACCAATGGCCAAATAGGAACATTTCACATATTGATAGTCCTTCGATCCCTGAGTGACTCGGTGCTAGCTGTCGCACAACTGCCGACCTCGACTTCCGTCCAGAGATTCCAAAAATACCAGGCCAGTCTACTACGTGTGATGGGTATGTTTAACCCCTAGCACTGGTATCATGGGGATAGAGGTCTACTAGTACATATGAGTGATGACCTTTAAATAGCTAGAAAATCGCTTAACAGCACCAACAAGAGGAAGTACCTGTGGGAAAGCTCAAGCCACAGAGACCTGAACAGGGCCTTTAGTTTGGCCTGCAACCGCAGTAGACATACAAGTTGTGATAATATTAGGGCTAGTCTGCCGGTTTGTATAATTAAGTGGTACATAAAATACCGTGTGTGTCCACCGATGCCTTGAACCACGCTGGCTTGTGAAGCACGTACTCCTATCTGACATCACGTCTTCCTTAATCTTTCTCGTCCCCACCTCTGTTCCATACAGATAATCTGAAGTTAAGATGACGAGCACTTCGTCTGATAAATGACCCGCGCTTGCCAAACCGATCGACGAGGACTATTCCACGAAAGGTTAAGATTATATTTCAGATGCGCTTTTGAACGATCTTCAAGTCACCATCCGCTACTGGTCACCTCCTCCCGTCATCTCTCCTGAGTTGGTACGGACAGCAACAATTGAGGTCTTTGATGACTTGCCAGATTAACATTTGTCCTCCTCAAAGCCGATAGAGCTCATCGGTTTTACCTTATTGCGACGGTCCACCAAGATAGAACATAGGCACCTGCTTAGATGACTGCAACATACTCATAGGGACCATTATGCATGGCACGAGGGCCATAGGTACCTCGGGCTCGCTTTCAGATGATATCGAGCTTGAAGATCTGGTCGAGGTGATATGTGTAGACTGAAAACCATCGTTCATCGGCCTATGCCCTTGTCTTCCCGCGTGGCATGGAAATACCATCGCTGGTACTTCATCGTCAGACCGCCCTGAGCGAGATCCAATACTCGAAGAGTACGGCGGGAAGTAGCTCCAATTCTTCGTAGTGACTTTTGATTCCCAAACTTTTCTGGGGACCTTATCGGATTTGTCGCGTTGCAACACTTCATCCTCGAAATCTGATATGTGTTTGGTAAGCAGGGGTAAGAGAGGGCTGTCCCGAGATATTTGTCCCAACGGTGGACTTGTTTGTGCCGAAGGAGGTCTCCCAAATTCCGTGTGATTTTCTTCCGCTATACACCCCTTCACAGCGTTAATCATTCGTGTTATGTTCTGATCGCCTAGGTTAACACCACCATCCAAGTTATCGTCTTCTTCCTCTTGCTTTTCAAGGGCCTCTGGATCTTCTTCGGCTTCTGACTCATCCTCTGTGATCAAATATCGAAAAGGTGAAATTGGAGAGCTAGCATCTTCTTCCTTTTGCCAGATTCCTACTTGACCTTCGTATTCCGTTAGGCCTGACGGTTCGTCGGGCAGCGCGACGGATCCGCTGTCAGTCTTGGGATTGCCAAATTCTGCTTCTCCGTTTCTCTTGTTGTCATGCGTCTTTCGTAGCTTTGAAGCCGGAATGACCGTTCCTGTTTCTGAATCGTCGCCTGGTGAGTTTTCATTGAGAAGAATTTCGTTTATCCCAAGATTTGAGAAGTGACCGTCGCTGCTGCTGGTGCTGCTTAAAGAGCTGCCACTGTCATCGTCGTCAGGTTCAAGAGTCCAAGGTTGGCCTTGGGCGGAAGTCGGCCGACTTGCGTCAGCATACCAAAAGCCTTGCTCTTCGCTTTGGTTCTGGTTGAGTGGTTGGCAGTGCCATGCTGCCGAATCCTCATTCGTTTGCTCTCGTGAAGAGGGAGCTTGCTGGAACTGGTTGCTTTCTTCACTTTCGGATGAAGGATTTGATCCAACTTCAAGATAAATGAACGGATTCAGAACAGGCGCCCTTGAGTCATCCTCAAGATTGCGAGTCGAAGCTCCATTCTTCGGGATCTGTGAGCTCACAAGCTTCGTATTCTCTGATGAGATAATACTTGATGCTTTTGTTGCCTTGGGTGAGCTAGTTTTTCGCGATCTGGCGCGTTTAGAGGAGTTTGAGCTGGCAGATTTGCTCTGACTAGCAGAACTCAAGCTGATGTTGCTGCTGCTCTGTGATGGGCGTGAGCTGGAATACTCAGTCCCGGACGACGAGTTTAGATATCTCCTTTCTCTGTCCATAAGCTCTGCTCGAACTTCTTCTCTGATTTGTTGACGCATTCTTTCTCGTTCTTCTTGCTCTTGCTTCTGAAGTCTTCGACGCTCCTCTTGCTCCTGCTCAAGTTTCGCCTCTGCCTCTCTCAAGAGACGATCGTTGTTTTCCTGCTGAACACGGATTCTCTCCGCCTCGGCTCTCAACTCCGCTTCAAGCTTTTCTTGAGCTACTATTCGGCATTTTTCAAGCATCTCCTCTTCCATACGAAGCCGCTGCTCCTCTGCTTCTCGTTCAGCTTCGACTGTCTCTCGCGCCGCCGTGGCAGCTTCCAAGCGTGCCTTTTCAATCTCTTTCTTCTTTTCCTCTTCAGCTAGTCTAAGTAACTCTATCTCCTGTCTCACGGCCTCTTCTGCGCCTTTTCTCATTTTCTCCTCTTCCAACTTCCATTTCTGTCGTTCTTTCTCCTCTCGTTGGTCCTGTCTGATTTGGGCCAACTCTCTTCGGAGGATCTCGAGTTCTTCGTCGTCTCTTTTCTGCATTGGCGAAGGGCTCTTAGGCGGAGCTGGAAATTTCTGTGGCAGCTCGTATGTCGGCGGCGGCGGCGGGGGCGCCACATAATGAGGCATCTGATACCCCCCTGGGCGGTAATAGTTGTATCCGTTATAGAGAACTAACTCCGGTACTGCGCCGTAAATCGACTGTGGTCGGATCGAGTGCGGTTTGTAACCATAGCTAGAAGCACTGTCCTTCATGTAAGGGTTACCACTTGCCCTCTCATGGTAAGATGACCTCGGAATATCGAAACGGGCACGGGATGGTCCCACGCCAGGCGAGGCATTTCTCCTTCTGTGAGTCCGTTCCGATGCTTGAGCTTGATTATTATAGCTTGCTCGGCCTTTTCCTTTCACCGATGGTCGATGATACGATGAAGACCTCGGCGCTGTTGTTCGATTGCCCGCACCAGACAGCGATGGTCGGTAATTAGGAGCTGGATTAGTCGTCGACTGGGACGACGATGCTGTTGATCTGGAACTCTCTACTGTAATTTCCTCCCGAGGCTTTCCATTGGCGTCAACAATATGGACATGGCGCTTGCGTCGGGGCATGTCAGGCGAGATAGCTGGTAGATGTGGTCTCTGCCCCTGTCTGAAAAGAATGGACGCGCATGAGAAAACAATGGAAATGTCGATTCGGCTGTGAAGCACTTGCATATCCAGAAGAAAAGAAGAGCCCGGGCCCGGAACATGAAAATCCAGGGCGGGTGCCCTCCTGGCAAGTTATCCAAGCACGCCAACTCGAGGCTGCATCAAACCATTGAAATCAGCCACCACCTTCGCCTGCGTATACCCCGCAGTCATGCGCATGCTTGGGAAATCATAAGTGGTTGAGAAGATCCGGTATTATTGCCATTGGCCAGCCTGATTGTGAACAAGACGCGGGTGAGCTGACACACCCTGGCCGCGATGGCTTACCGTGCATATGCACACCATTATCCTACGCCATTTCCGCAAGAGCCTGCTCAGTGCTGGAATACTAACGAATTCGCTGCGCCTGATCATTTAACAGGCTTACATGCCCGCAGACGCCTGCCCCGTACTCAACTCCCTTTGAATGTTCGTATCACACGTACCTTCGGGCTCATCACCCCAAGAAGCGATTGGAGGCCATTCTTATCAAGCCCGACGCCGACGTGGTTGTGTTGAATGGAGACGCCTTGAGGGTGCCCAGCCACCTGGATTATCGTGGATCATTGTGTATATAGAAAGAAGACTTTCCCATCCCTTATGGTAGGGGCAAGCAACTCAATTCAGTCATCACACATACCTACTTTCAATAGGTTGCGCCATGTCTTCGACAGTCGGAAACCATGGGACTGGGGCTCTGAATTTGCACTCTGGACAAGGCTCCCTAAACGTCAATGCCGCCGGCGGCCAGCTCTTCAATATTCGGAAACTAGTTCACGTCGCCTGTAAGAAGGACATTTGCCGACCCGCAATCTTTGCCCGAGAAGAAAACCTGACGGACGATATGCAGCCAACTACCCAGAGAAGTCTGACTTACTCCGAATACTCAACCAAGAAAGCGAGGGTAGGCCTCGAATCGCACCATTCGGAAGAGAACATGAACTGACGAGACAAACAAGGTGACTTGTCCCGCCTTGAAAATAGATCGGATTCCATTTCAGGTGCATTTTGATCTTTGCGATGCAGAACGGTTTGTGGCTGATACATCTCAGTATCCATTGTGGCCAATTGGCTCAGCGACGTCTCCAAAGAGGCCGACATTGAAGGTCATCGGTCCCTGCTATCCCAGAGAAGAACACATCGGCTCTTACTTTCGCAACGAACACCAGGAACTGGTGATTGGTTGCTACAAGATGAAAGGTTTCTTGAGTGGAAAGCGGGGGTTCACGAATTTCTCTGGCTCAATGGTATCAGTAAGTCAAGTCCTCGATCGAATAAGAGTATAACAGATAGGCATTTGCTGATGCGACTCGAATCAAGTCGGCGCAGGTAAGAGCGTTCTAACGTACGTGAAGACCATCCCTGCCCTTCTCATCTCCACACTCACAGTGAAAATTGGCTCACCAGATCAATGATTGCGGAACATCTGCAAGAGGAACCGTACCAAGGAAAGCCATCAGCTTGCATATACGTCTACTTCTATGACGAGGACGAGGGTCAACCTACTCCGGAGTCCTTGTACGCAAGCATCCTTGAGCAGTTACTCCGGCGGCACGATCCTGACCAAACAATATGCCAACTTCTGAAAGAATTCTACAACGAGGCCAGCTCTCGTAGAGTATCGCCAAGTATTGACGAGTATCTCAATATACTAGAGATGGAGTCAACCGCGTTTTCCAAGGTATATCTTCTGATTGACGGATTTGACACTCACTACAATACACGCAATCCCCAAATCCAGGACGTCTTCATAAAGAGCGCCCGTCAACTGCCCAATTGGAATATCCTGGTAACATCTAGAATTGGAACGTTTACGCAGGGTAGGAAGCAATCGGATCGCGAAATAGTCATTCAAGCAACCTCTGCGGATGTCAAGTTATACGTGGAGATGCGGATAGACGAGAGCGATGAGATGTCACGTCTTACGCAAGAAGGTTTGGCAGCTGATACCACCTTCAAGGAAAACATACTTGAAACCATCGTCCAGAAGGCGCAAGGAATGTAAGTGGCATCACGAATGAGGTCGTCTCCCATGCTTGCGCAGCTTTTGCTGAGAAAAGGTCACAGGTTCCTCCTGGCAAAGATGCACATGGACTGTTTAGCATCCCAGGAGCTCTTGGGAGACTTCAGGATGATGCTTGGCAGGCTTCCCGAAAGCAGCGAGAAAACCTTTGATGCAGCCCTGCAGAGAATTCACAAGCAATCAGACCCTAAACGAAAGGTGGCTCTTCATGTTCTTTCTTGGGTGGACTCGTCTATGCGACCTGTCACGGTCGACGAGGTCAGCCACGCATTCGCAGTCCAGAAGGACGCTGAATCTTTGGACTCGGAATTCCTGCCTTCCGAGAGACTGCTCACCTCACCATGTGCCGGGGTAATCATAGTCGACAAACAAAACGGACTCCTGCGCTCGGCCCACGATGCTGTGTTAGATTATGTTCGAAAGTCCAATTTTCTGCCTACGAATCCTCATGGAGACATGACGTTGCGTTGTTTGTCTTACCTTTCTTTCAAGGAGTTTCGGGACGTCTCAGCATCGAGGGAGCATATCTCCGAGCTCACCGGAAAGTACCCTCTCCTCGACTACGCCGCAAAATATTGGTTCAGCCATTTTCACCGGGCCCAGCCAACTCACGACTTGGAAAGACGTGTCATCAAATTCTTGCACAACCCCGAGTGCTTATCATTCTCATTTCAAGTTCGAGATCCCTCGCTAGGAAAGGGAGTCTCGGGCCTACACGCGTGTGCGTACTTAGGAGCAGATCGACTCGCAAAGGCCCTACTCGAGGATGGAATGAGAGTGGACTTGGTGACCGAGGACCTGCAAACTCCTTTACACTGGGCTGTCTACTATGGACGCCTCACGATGGCTCAATTGCTACTTGAACACAATGCACCATACGATGTTCAAGACAAGCAAGGGAACACCCCACTTCACGTTGCTGTTTCTTGTGAGCGTAGTAGCGAGGGGATCGTGCGTTTGTTGATCCAAGCAGGGGCTAAGGTGGACATTTGGAGCACCCAGGGGTATACTCCTCTACGTTGGTGTCTCAAACACGGACCTGATGAAAGAGCCATTCCTCTTATTCAAAGCAAGGCCGAGTCAGATGTGGAAGACGTTAATGGATGGACACCTCTGCGATGGGCTGCTTTGCACAGGCGATTTGATTTAATTAAGCTAATGATGAAGAATGGCTGCAACATCAACCAACAAGGGTCTAAAGATGGATGGACGGTACTTCGCTATGCGGCTCAATGGGGGAGTCTGTCTTTGACAGCCTTCTTGTTGGAGAACGGGGCTGAGGTTGACCTTCGTGACCAAGATGAAGGGTTAACCCCGCTTCGATGGGCTATTATGCATTCGAACACATCCATTGCGAAGCTGCTCCTGGACAGCAAGGCGGATGTTAATGCCGCTTGCAAGAACAAGTTGACACCTCTGATCCAAGCAGTCAGAGGTGAAAACAAACAAGCCGCATGGTTACTGCTGAGACACAAGGCGAGGCCCGATGACCAAGATAAAGATGGAAACGCAGCATTGCATCATGCTACAAGACACGGAAACAAGGCCCTTACGTGGCTGCTTGTTGAAGAAGGTGCTTCTCTCAATATTCAAGACACACAGGGGAGAACACCATTGCATTGGGTTGCTACACGCGGTGACTTCCCGGTGGCTTGGTATTTGATCGAGAAAGGGGCGAACATCGCAATGGCCGATGCGGAAGGCCGTCAACCAGCACACGTAGCCGCCCAAAAAGGGCAGCGAAAAACCCTCGAATTGCTTTTGGGTCATGAAGAGAACCTCAATTGTCGTGATGGTAATGGTTTTGCGGTACTGCATCATGCCGTGAGCGCGGGACACGAAGGCATTGCCAAGTATCTGTTACAGAAGGGCGCTGTATTGGACCTCACCGACAACACCCAAATTTCCAAAAGACTTCTCTGCATCACGCCGCCATTCAGGGATTCGAGTCAATAGTCCAGGCACTTTTGGACGGTGGGGCAGACGCTGCTCTTCAAGACAGCGAAGGCCTTACTGCGTTACATCACGCCGTGCGCGGAGAAAGCCAGCAGAAGAATCTCAAAACGATACTGAAGCTGGCAAAGATAGCATCTTGTCTCAACCGGAAGGACAACAGTGGCCAGACAGCTTTGATGTATGCTGCACAGCAAGGAAACGAACTAGCCGCTCTTTGTCTCGTCAGGAGCGGTGCTGATACACTTCTTCAAGATAATCAACACTGGACGGCGAGAGATCATGCGGCAAATGGAGGGCACTCCGTGATCGCTGGAATCCTATAAGAGCCGACAAATTAGTGAGTGGGTCTGAAATTTCACTTCAGTTTAATATGCACCAATGCCTCTTCATATAGGTATTGAAACAAATGAACGGAAAAATGCTCAATATGGTCTATGGAAAATGCACGGCTACCTTCTCAAGACCCGAGGTGAGTTCTGAAACGCGTTCATATATTCTTGGCGATTGAACCCATCCGAGAACAGAGCAGTTTGCGTGAAACTATTTATTTTTGCTGTCTATTGCCAGGAAGATTGAAATTGAAAGGCCCCTCAAAATTCCCGTTGAACTGACCGCCGGATCCTACGTTGATGTTTTGATTACCATCGCTGGTGTGAATGTTCTGAGACCCCGTTCCGTAATTATTTATAGAAGACTCAATGCCACGCCCAACTTGCCGTTCTTTAAGCCCCTGATTGTCGAGAATGTTTTCGATCTTGGCCCTCGTAGAAGTCTTGATTGCGTAATTTGCCGTGAGCAGCTGTATGTCGGCTACCATACTATCCATCAACTCCTCTGTTCGGCGACCTTTTCCCACTTTGCGCACCGCGGAGGCATATCTGTGTGCCCTGGATGCCTGAGGGCTTACCGCCACTTGTTTGTAGATCTTTTCTAGGGTTGAAACTTTCTCCTTGCAACTCTCCAGAACATGCGCTAGAGCCACAAATGACTCCTCGTATGTAGAATCTTGTAAGTCGCGCTTGACCGCAAGCATCGTATCTCTTAGTAGCGGCAGTCTTCTGTTGACGTCCCTAAAGATCGACGGGAGCCCGGCAGCTTCCTGAGCTGCATCATATATCTTGAAGATTGCGTCGACAATCGAAATAATCCCAGACACAAGTCCAACGACCTCGGCGCCAGACATTGAAGGGCAGAAACCGTCTTGCTTGAGAGATGTCAGCCCGACTCAAGTAATTAAGGGGCTCGTGGATGATCATATTGCATACTTCGATGGATAAAGGTAAGTTCGGCAGAGGGTTCTCCGTTACTGCGCTCGGAAGTATCGATGGCAGCCTTTGCGTCGCCAGGATGGATTACGATCTGACATCTTGGCAATTCGGGTGCTGAGGACATGAGGGGTTTTCATGCATGTGTGTCTGGCCACATAAGCCCAACACCCATGTCGCGAAGACTGGGCCAATGGGTGGCGCAGTCGAGCAAGAGCGGCAAACAGCTTGCATGACACTATCAACTTCGATTACTATGCTTGGTTAGCTGCTTGAGGATAAGACACCGAAGGTGACCACGGGGCTGGACTGCGTTGCTCGTACTCGGCATAACTCAATCCATCTAGTGCGCTGTTCGAACAACCCGTGCGCCGTGATAGTCTACCTCTCCCCTCAACGCACGATTGAGATTCTACGAGGTTGGAACATCACAATATCTTTGAATTCTGGGTCCAGTCAAATCGCCAGGGCTGTGCGCGACGCCGCCGCCGCTTTGAAAAACGCGAACGATGTGTATACCACTGTCGAAGATGCCGATGACCTTCCAAAAGCCTTCCATGAGGTTGCAAAAGCGCTGGCGCCAGCGCAGCAGGCCTTGAAAGCTGTAAAGCTTTACCTCAAAAAGAAACCTACACCAGAGGAAGGCATTGACAGAATCGCCGAGGAGAAGGAAAAGGAGGCCGCGGAAAAGTTTCGGACTAGGGCCTCGAGGCTTTACGACATATTTGACAGTGTCATTCCTCCTGGTGATGGACCGAGAACATCACGATATCGTTCGGCGGCAGGTAAGGGTGGACGCATTGAAGTCTTGATGAAGGAAATTCTCGAGGCCATTATCGCCATCACAAATCCCTCAATTCTCGGCAAAGAAGTAGCTGCCGCGTTGGAAGAAGCCTTGAAAGAGGTTTCCGCGATACCACCGTCTCTCGAAGACGACCCGAACCATTCCTTCCACAACTACGGTTCCGGCCCCCAGAGCATACATCTGGGCCACGGAGACCAGAATATCAACACCGGAAAGGGCATGCAGTTCAACGGCCAATTCACGGCCCCATTCAACCTACCAAAACCTTGAGAACGCGTTGTAGTTTAGGGTTGAACGGACATTAACGCAGACTACGTGGTTGTCAATAACATTAATGGATCTCATCAGACTGTAAAGAAAGAAATGGCATACAGCATTAGTATATAATGACTTCAGGTTATTATTTACAGCTCTTACTTAGTTAGTATCCACCTGAACAAAATCACCAACGCTATGCCTAGGAGACCTATAAAAATGGAGCGCTCAGACAGAATTATCACTGAATTAACTACGCTAGGGATGTTTTATAATAAGAACTTTGAGTAAGGGAAATAAGGCATTGGGTGGGTGGGGCACACAGATTCAATAAGATCAAAAAGCAACATGCGGCCAGTGTGGATTGAACACACGACCTTCAGATAGATGGAATGAAGTTATCCGGGTTATGAATCCGCTTCAGTCTGACGCTCTCCCAACTGAGCTATGTCCGCCGCATTTGTTGTTAACCACATGCAACAAAACGCCGACTTGATCCCCTGGAACTGATGATCTGGAGACGAAAGGGTCCACATCAAAAATACATGCAACACCGGGCATTCGCTGGTCGTCTCCGACCCAGCTACTACTCCGGCCCTCATTGGTTTATCCGTGGGAGAGCGGACGGGATCCCGAGTTTTCCAATGGGTATGGTCGCATGTGTCTGGATTAGCATGTTGATCGGGTTATGTTACGCTAGCCGCTACACTGATAGGCAAGTCGTTTGTTTTCCCAGTAATATCTTCGGTACTGCATTTTCAAAGTCACTATGCAGATTCCCTTGTACCATAAGGCATTTTGGCAAAAGATATGGTAACTACTATGTTCCATGATGTCGGGGACAGAATCCCTGGAAATTGTCGAGCAAGATGTTCTAAGCTACTTACCTTACGTTGCTACTGGAACAAATATTGCTAGTCATTCCGCAATTTTCCAGATCGCATTGAATCCGTTCGTAGTCTACTCCAATCATTATCTTCCCTCTTAAGGACGAAGTCTTTAGGGGAACCTTCTTATATCCTTGTAGCGAGCTTCTTGCTGAAGAGTTCGCAACAAGAGGGCATTACTGTGGAACTTCCGCGGAGTCTTTAAGAGTTCTCAACCAAAATTTCAAAGACGTGACAAAACCTGCACCTAGGATTGAGGACATTGTGTCCCAAAAGCCATTGGACAACCTCTGGCCTTACTAATCCTGTCCCTTGTGATATCCATGTACTCCTTGCCCTTTCCTTTTTGGGCCTCAGGGCCGACTTCGGGAATCACATATCCGTCTGGAGAGTACTTAACTCCCTCGTCCCCGGGCAAGCAACCGCCTATAAGACGGCTATAGAGAGCAGCCGGACCCCAGCGCGAGTAGAAGGTCGGTTTGACGTAGTATGGATGGGCGAGATAGGTCGGGAGAAAGTACCGGCCAGTCTTCTTGTCGATTTCTTTCAATATCGGGTTGGTCCACCACTTCGGTCGTGGGAGACAGAGGTTCTTGATGATCCAGCGTCGGGTGTTGATAATCGTGCGGAATACATAGAACTGGAAGTCGCTAGGATCCTCATATCTATGGAACATGTTAGCAAGGGCATGTAGTGTTATCGTATTGCAGGTAACTCACCCCATGGCATGTCTCAATTGCGGCTCCATGAAACATCGTAATTGACCAAAGACAAAGCTGTGCATCCACTTTGGAACGTCAAGAAGCAGGAGGTGGACATTGGCGTGTGCGAGTTTCTCGTTCGGGACGGCGTATACCATGAATTCTTCTTGGTAGTTCACGCTCCAAACCTCAAGCGCATCAAGCCAAGCGACAGGGTCATTCTTCTGTTTCATGTAGGGCGTCAAACAATCGTAGGAAATGGCCATCTCGTTGCCCAAGTCTTTCCAAAAGATGGCGATGGCATTCCTCTCAAGCAGTGTCGGGTTCCTCCACTCGTACCTGATCGTCCACCGAAGAGGCTCAAGTGCAAAGAGACTGAGGGTGTAGAGCATGTCATCGTTGGATATTTTCCCGGCCTTGCGCCAACGGTCGTGGAGGAAGTTGACCCGAGCCACAGCATCAATGCTTCGAAGAGAATCGGGCTTGTTGGACATGATTTCCGTCATCAATACCCCCGTATCGGTGCGACGCTTGGAGGCTGTCGCGTCTCCAGAAAGCTGACTGGTCGCCACGAGGAGCTTGGATATGGTGGGAATGCCGTATGTCTGTCGAAGGAATTAGCAATCGTAAGTTGCGAAAGTAGATGACACATAGCGAACCTTAAACAGCGCAAACGAGATCGAAGTGTAGAAAATGGTAGGAAATTCCTGTTCTGAGAGTTCGCGGAGAACCAAAGCGGCGTCTGTTAGAGACATGGACGCCATTTCCTCCCGCGTCTTGTAGGAAAACCTTCGCTGAATCCCATCGCGGCGACGGTACCTAAGCACCCGAACAAGAAGAAGGTAGGCAAGAAGCACACCAAAAGTTAATAGATAGTACATGTTGAGATCTTGTAAAAGATGTGGGTGAGGCATGCCTAGTTAGAGGGGCAGTATCTCAAGTCTTTGATTGAAGCGGTAGAGCCGTGGTTTTATTCTCGGACGACGCAACCATCCCCTGAAAAACAGCCAAGGGTGATGCTTCTTACCCCATAGCCATTTCCGCATTTTGTAGCCCAGCATTCCGCCTCTTCCACTTCTGGTGCTAAGACGAGAGCTTTAGCTTGACGTCAACCGTGCGATTCAGATCCACGTGGATCGCGGGGGAGCGGGGGGTGATCGAGAGTGCCCAATCATCAAATTGGGCAAATTCGCCCGAAACCATCATCCAGGGGCACTGACTGGCACGATCCCACGCGGAACCATGTCGGCACAAGTCAAAAGTTTGGGCAAATCCAACACCTTCAAACAGATTTCGTCGGGCGACCGAATTTACTCATCAATGATCAGACGAAGCTATGAACCAACAAGGTTAGCTTCTCGTCGGAGTCAGACAGGGCGATTCAGGTTCGCCATTCTGAAGCGCCATCTTGCTCAACTATGCAAGTCGGGGCCGATGGATCAATCTTTCTGGTGCTCTTTGTTCCCTCACGTATCCAATGAGAACGGTATTTTGCCCAGTTGAAACCACACCACTAACTCCTATAAGATCTGCATTGTTGAAGACGAAAATGATGTTCTTTAGTCAATATACTGGTTAGGCTTGCTAACTACCCACGGGTACCCATATAGGTAGTACCTAAAACTACCTATAGGTAGTTTAGATAGGCCTAAACTATCTATAGGTAGTACCTACTTTAACTACTTATAGGTAGTTAAGCCTATAAGTAGTACTACCTATAGGTTAATACTATATAGTACTATCTATAGAAAAATATATATAATAAATAAGTTTTAATAAATATAAAGATTTAGACTTATAAGTGAGATTACTATAAATAATTACTATAACTATATTAGAATACTTATAGTATTATAAGATATTAACTTAAGAAATTTAACTTTATTTAAAATAGAAGTAGAAGTAATAGATATTTATTTACTATTAGATAAAGAGCTTATAACTACTAGTATAATAGTTTTTCTCTGCTTTTATTATATTAACTTAGAAGAGTAGCTTATAAATAAGTAAGATATTTATTAGAATATAGGAGATATAGATAAGTAGCTTAGTTAGAATAATTAGCTTAAGAATCTTAGCTATTAAGTGCTAGATAAAGGGAGTAATAGCTTATTTCTAGAACTTTCTATAATATCTTTATTTTTAGAAATAGCTTAAATACTAGCTATATTATTACTATCTTTCTTAATAATAATAGAGAGGTTTAATATATTATTAAAGATTATAAGATATTTTTTAATATTATTCTTCTCTAAAAGAAAAGAGTAATTAAAAGCCTCTCTAATAATATACTACTATTTCTTAAAAGTATTAGTAATATTAATATTATTAGAGATCTCTTTAAGTATTATCTAAAAGAGCTAAGTCTTATTATATTAATTAATTTTAATAGTAAGAGTATTAAAGATAGTATTAGCTAAGAGGTTAAAGTAAGAGTAATAGTAGATATAGTAAGTAAGGCTAAATAAGTATTTAAAAGGGATAGATATTAGTTAAATAGATAAGAAGTTTTAAGCTATTTAATAAATACTATAGAATTTTAAGTTACTATTTTCTAAGCAAATCTAAAATTACTATATAGTTTCTATAAGATATATAACTAGTTATATTAGCTATAAAACTAATATATTATTAATATTATATACTAGTATTAAAAAAGTTATTATAAATATTTTAAGCTTTTTAAGATATTAATAGCTTCTCCTATAACTAGTTAGTATAATTAATTACTATATTAGATTGCTATAAATATCTTTTTTTTTAAACTATATAATAGTAGACTATATAATATATATTATAATCTCTAAGTTATAGCTTAGTTACTAGTACTATAGTGCTCTATATCTTTATAGTATTACTTAGTATAAACCTTAATAAAGTTTTATTATATTTAAGTCTAGAATATAGTAAAAGAGAGTAAATCCTTAAAAAAGTTTATAAAGTGGAATTATATATTATATATACTTATAATTAAGGTTCTAGGTTTAGGGGTAAGTAATATAGTAATACTATATACCTTAAAAGACTCCTTATTAATAAGCTTCTTAATATACTTATATAGCTTATTTTATCTATTCTTAGTAGTTATCTAAAAAACTATTATCTAGGTATAATCTTTATATAATACTTTTTTCTTTAATATAGTAGTATAAAGATCTAAGTAGACTATTATAACTTATAATAAAGTAAAAGTATAGCTAAAAGTAAGGTTATTTAACTAGCTAAGGAGGTTAGTAAAAAGCAAAAAGGGGCTAGTAATATTAAGTAAAATATTAAAAGCTTTTTAATTAGCCTTAGTAAAAGTAAACTAGGTATAAAGGGAGTGCTTTTTAACCTAAGTTAAAATTATTATTTTAAGCTCTCTTATATAAATATATATAAGTATAGTAAAGTTCTATCTTATCTTAATATTATAAAGTAGGTATAATAGTTACTAATTTTTCTAGGTAGATTTCTAGAAGTTAAGAAACTCTTATATCTTCTTACTAAATAGCTTTAGGAAAATAGCTAGAAACTAAATCTAGATAACTATTAGTATATAGATAATTCTTAAATATTTATACTTACTTTTTAAATAATATCTCTAAATAGACTAAGAGATATATTATCTCTAGTATCTAGATCTTAGCTATCTAAGCTAAATAGGTTATTATTCTTAAAGTTCTCTTTATCTTTTAAGTAAGTAGTTAATAGCTAAGACTCTATAAATATATCTATTATAGAAATCTAAAAAGCCTTAAAAATAGCTTTAATAATTAGATTAAAGATATAAGCTAAATAGCAAATATAATATATTAGCTAGACTAGAGATACTAAATCTTTTATAAGTTTCTAAGCTAAAACTTTAAGCTTAAAGAAACTTATATTATCTATTAAAATAGTCTAAAAGTTAATAGTTTTATATATCTTTTAGTATATCCTCTTAAAGAGATTTAATAGAGCTCTAGCTTACTTAATTACTATATATCTATTAGTTATATTAATAGCACTAAGAAGCACTTATTATAACCTCTATTACTAATTAATAAAATAATAAAAAACACTAAGTAGAGAGTATTTTAAGCTAGAAGTATTCTAGATATTAATTATAAGAGAGATATTAGTAATAGGAGGAATTAACTAAAGAGTAGTTTATTAAATCTATAAGGCTTTTTTAGCTACTTATTTTTAGAGAGTTTATTAAGATAGTAGGTAGTAAAGAGAATTAAGATATAAATAAAAGTTTTTAAAGGTAAGGTTTATAATAGAATTAAGAGAAAAGTTAGTGCTAATAATAAAGTAAACTAATACTTATTAGTTTAAAATAAGTATATTATAAGCCTCCTAAATTTAGATTACTATAAAAGATTACTATAAATATATTAACTAACTTATAGCTATTATACTACTACTATTATGCTAAGTATAAAGATATACTTTTAAGTTAAGATATTATTATATAGTACTTATACTAGAGTTCTTAATTATAAGATAAGTAAAAGATTATTAATAATATTTATAGAGTAATTTTAGCTTTTTTAAGATTAAATTATAGCCTTAGTAGAACTATACTTAATAAGAAGTCTTATAAGAGAGAGTTTAGAATAATTTTATAATTACTTTTTACTTTAATTTAGAAGCTATTAACTATAATATATATTTTCTAAGTTAAATCTATTTAAGATATTATAGTAGAGTTTTCTAGAAGGTGAGAAAAAGTTAAGTAGTTTTAAGAATAAAAATAATAATTTTTAATTATAGCTATAAGCTAATAGGAGGGAAATAAGTTATTATATAAGTTATTATAGGCTAGATAGTATCTAGTAATTTAAAAGCTTCTAATCTAAAAAGGTCTAATTTATAAGAGTCTAATCTAGAAAAACTTACTATTATAAATAATAGAGTAATAAAGAATACTAAAAGAGAGAAAATTTATAGATTACTATAAAGTAAATATAAATAAAAGATAAAGTATAATTATATAAGTAGCTATTTTAGGGTTTCTAACTAATTTATTTATTTTATAAATTTAGTTAGATTTAGACCTCTTATCTTTTTTTTTTCCTTTTACTTATATTTATCTTTTAATACCTTACTTATTAACTAGCTTTATATCTAATAGAAGCTTTTTAGAAAGAATAGAGAGCTTTTTACTATTAATTTAAAACCCCCTATTAAAGGTAGAATATAATTTAAATAAGCTTTAAAAGTAGCTAGTTAAAGAGGTTCTAGAAACTCTATAAAGGAGTATAAGTTATATAATAACTATTACCTAGACTAGCCTAGATATTAGTAGTTCTAAGATTAAATTACTATACCTCCTATTATAAAATCTTATAATAAAGTTTACTAGAAGGATAGATACTAGTTAACTACTATAAGTAGTTTAAAAATAGCTACTAAAAATAGCTTAGAAAAAGCTAGTTTAGATTATAAGATATTAGAAAGTTTATAAATAGAGATCTAATAGTAAGTAATATAATTATTATCTTAAGCTTTTACTAAGAATTATAGTAATTATATTTTATAAGATTTAAAAATACTAAAAGATAACTAATCTTTTAATTTTGCAAAGTATATTTACTAGATTAGTTTAAGAAATAACTTATAGTCTCTCTCTTAAAAACTACTATTAGATTTAATTCTAATTATAAGCTATTAAGGCTCTCTATAAGATTAGTAAGTAATTCCTTATTAATATATTTAAAAGTAAGAGATATCTTATCTTTTTACTATAAAATTATATTAATATTAATAGATATAAATCTCTATATAATTTATACTAAATATATAACCTTATAAAAGAAAAATATAAACTTAGTAAAGAAATTAATAAAGAAGATAGTAGTATAGAGTATTAGATTAGTTTAGTTTACTTAGATTATTTTAAATAATTACTATAATAATTACTTACTTTTTATTTCTAATACTATTACTAAATCTAAATAGTTATACTATTTAGAGTAAAAAGTTAAGTTAATAAGTAAGCTTCTAAGTAATCTTACTAACTTATAGCTAGTTATAGGAAATACTATTCTATCTAAGCTTAAGTTTAAGAAAAAAGGAAATTAGCTATAAAATAGCTAAGAATAAACTATCTATTATAGATAGAAAGTTAACTATCTGAGTAAGAGTAGTAAAGTTATTCTAAAGCTAGGATAAACCTATAAGCTTCTAAATATCTCTCTAAACTATCTAGCTAGTAATTTTAGTAAATATAGCTTTAACTAATAGCTTAAAAGAGAAACTATAGTAGCACTTAGCTATAATATATAGTATATTATATATCTTAAAAATAGGATAATATACTAAGGTAAAGTTTCTATTTAAATTAGTATAAATATAAAAGATTACTATAATAGTATATTACTTATATCTTAATCTTCTTAATAGAAGAGTTAAAAACTAAGTATTTCTACTTTTTTTAAGAGAAGTGCTTTAGCTACTAGTATTTAGTAAGGGAAAATTAAAGAAGTATCTTCTCTTTAGTAAAGATATTACTAGCTACTAGGTAGTTATAGCCTAGTTAAATTAAGCTATACTTATATATAATAGCTATTATAAAGGTAGGGTTATTTATAAGGTGCTTAACTTTAATATAAAGTCTCTCTAATATAACTTTCTAGTTATTATAGAAGAAGTAATACTCTTAGATATAGTTTTTCTATATTTATTAGTAATTATAGTAATTAATTATAGTAATTTATATACCTTAATAAGCTTATTAATAATTATAGTAGATTACTTAGTAATATTAATAATAGGTATTTTCTTATTAATACCTATATTAAAATTAAGTAAACTCTTAATATTATCTAGATTTATCTAGATATTCTTATTAATCTCCTTTATAGAGATATCTTTCTAAGTCTTATCTCTATCTTTAGCTATAATATTATAGTAGCTAGAAGAGGCTAGGCTAGCTATTTTAATAAGAAGCTAGTTTAGATAAGTTCTCTTTAATATATTATAGAGATATTAGTATATACTTAATTAAAAGATAAAGATACTTATTATTAGGCTTTAATCTATTAGATCTCTTAAGCCTCTAGCTTAGTATATTTAGTTATAAAACTATTAGTTTATTTACTTAAAGCTTTAAGAGCTTTAAATTTATAGGCTTTCTACTATCTAAGAGCCTTTTTAGTATAATTAACTTCCTTTTAAGCCTTATTTATATTATTAATTTACTAGTAAGACTTTTTAGTATTTATATTCTTAGAATAATCTGACTCTACTTTATACTTTATTCTAGTACTAGATCTAAGTAGCTAGCTTATAGTAGATTAGTATAAAGGATTACTATAAAAATAAGTAGAATATATTATAATTATATTTTAAGAATATTTTAATATAACTTACTAATTTATAAAAGTTAGCTACTTAAATTTATAAGTAAAATTATAATATTACCTTGCTTATAGTAGTTATTCTTAGTGAGGTAGCTCGCTTACGTAATCATATTACGTAATAGGAATATTATGTAAAACAGCTTAGGTAATTAAGGAGGTATTAAAATAGGTATTATTTCGGCTTATTAACTAGTAACTAGCTAGGTGGGGGGAAAGAGGAGTTATTTATACTTATTCTAGCCCTTCTAGAGGCTTCTATTACGTAATTACTTACGCAATAGCTTACGCAGTAGATTGCGTAGATATTTAGCCTATTTGGGCTTAGTTATATATTAAAGTTA